>CM055195.1:20751217-20753717 GCA_029224185.1 Karalla daura
GGAGCCTCAGATAAATACCACATATATACATGGACAATGACTTTTCACGCTGCGTCTCGAAGATTCTATGCCTGCGCTTCTCCTCTCTGCTCATCGAGTCACAGATACATAAAAAGAAAAAGAGAAGACAAGTGCAGCAACATGTTGTTGTTGTGCTTCTGAGCTCCACCTGGTGACTGGCATTTGGGACAAAAGCTTACAGCACCTGGTATTCCCAGGCGGTCTCCCATCCAAGTACAAACCAGGCCCGACCCTGGTTAGCTTCCGAGATCGGACGAGATCGGGCGTGTTCAGGGTGGTATGGCCGTAAGCGAGGGAGCCTCAGATAAATACCACATATATACATGGACAATGACTTTTCACGCTGCGTCTAGAAGATTCTATGCCTGCGCTTCTCCTCTGTGCTCATCGAGTCACAGATACATAAAAAGAAAAAGAGAAGACAAGTGCAGCAACATGTTGTTGTTGTGCTTCTGAGCTCCACCTGGTGACTGGCATTTGGGACAAAAGCTTACAGCACCTGGTATTCCCAGGCGGTCTCCCATCCAAGTACTAACCAGGCCCGACCCTGCTTAGCTTCCGAGATCGGACGAGATCGGGCGTGTTCAGGGTGGTATGGCCGTAAGCGAGGGAGCCTCAGATAAATACCACATATATACATGGACAATGACTTTTCACGCTGCGTCTAGAAGATTCTATGCCTGCGCTTCTCCTCTGTGCTCATCGAGTCACAGATACATAAAAAGAAAAAGAGAAGACAAGTGCAGCAACATGTTGTTGTTGTGCTTCTGAGCTCCACCTGGTGACTGGCATTTGGGACAAAAGCTTACAGCACCTGGTATTCCCAGGCGGTCTCCCATCCAAGTACTAACCAGGCCCGACCCTGCTTAGCTTCCGAGATCGGACGAGATCGGGCGTGTTCAGGGTGGTATGGCCGTAAGCGAGGGAGCCTCAGATAAATACCACATATATACATGGACAATGACTTTTCACGCTGCGTCTCGAAGATTCTATGCCTGCGCTTCTCCTCTGTGCTCATCGAGTCACAGATACATAAAAAGAAAAAGAGAAGACAAGTGCAGCAACATGTTGTTGTTGTGCTTCTGAGCTCCACCTGGTGACTGGCATTTGGGACAAAAGCTTACAGCACCTGGTATTCCCAGGCGGTCTCCCATCCAAGTACAAACCAGGCCCGACCCCGGTTAGCTTCCGAGATCGGACGAGATCGGGCGTGTTCAGGGTGGTATGGCCGTAAGCGAGGGAGCCTCAGATAAATACCACATATATACATGGACAATGACTTTTCACGCTGCGTCTAGAAGATTCTATGCCTGCGCTTCTCCTCTGTGCTCATCGAGTCACAGATACAAAAAAAGAAAAAGAGAAGACAAGTGCAGCAACATGTTGTTGTTGTGCTTCTGAGCTCCACCTGGTGACTGGCATTTGGGACAAAAGCTTACAGCACCTGGTATTCCCAGGCGGTCTCCCATCCAAGTACTAACCAGGCCCGACCCTGCTTAGCTTCCGAGATCGGACGAGATCGGGCGTGTTCAGGGTGGTATGGCCGTAAGCGAGGGAGCCTCAGATAAATACCACATATATACATGGACAATGACTTTTCACGCTGCGTCTAGAAGATTCTATGCCTGCGCTTCTCCTCTGTGCTCATCGAGTCACAGATACATAAAAGGAAAAAGAGAAGACAAGTGCAGCAACATGTTGTTGTTGTGCTTCTGAGCTCCACCTGGTGACTGGCATTTGGGACAAAAGCTTACAGCACCTGGCATTCCCAGGCGGTCTCCCATCCAAGTACTAACCAGGCCCGACCCTGCTTAGCTTCCGAGATCGGACGAGATCGGGCGTGTTCAGGGTGGTATGGCCGTAAGCGAGGGAGCCTCAGATAAATACCACATATATACATGGACAATGACTTTTCACGCTGCGTCTAGAAGATTCTATGCCTGCGCTTCTCCTCTGTGCTCATCGAGTCACAGATACATAAAAAGAAAAAGAGAAGACAAGTGCAGCAACATGTTGTTGTTGTGCTTCTGAGCTCCACCTGGTGACTGGCATTTGGGACAAAAGCTTACAGCACCTGGTATTCCCAGGCGGTCTCCCATCCAAGTACTAACCAGGCCCGACCCTGCTTAGCTTCCGAGATCGGACGAGATCGGGCGTGTTCAGGGTGGTATGGCCGTAAGCGAGGGAGCCTCAGATAAATACCACATATATACATGGACAATGACTTTTCACGCTGCGTCTCGAAGATTCTATGCCTGCGCTTCTCCTCTCTGCTCATCGAGTCACAGATACATAAAAAGAAAAAGAGAAGACAAGTGCAGCAACATGTTGTTGTTGTGCTTCTGAGCTCCACCTGGTGACTGGCATTTGGGACAAAAGCTTACAGCACCTGGTATTCCCAGGCGGTCTCCCATCCAAGTACAAACCAGGCCCGACCCTGGTTAGCTTCCGAGATCGGACGAGATCGGGCGTGTTCAGG
>CM055195.1:20761217-20766217 GCA_029224185.1 Karalla daura
TACAAACCAGGCCCGACCCTGGTTAGCTTCCGAGATCGGACGAGATCGGGCGTGTTCAGGGTGGTATGGCCGTAAGCGAGGGAGCCTCAGATAAATACCACATATATACATGGACAATGACTTTTCACGCTGCGTCTAGAAGATTCTATGCCTGCGCTTCTCCTCTGTGCTCATCGAGTCACAGATACATAAAAAGAAAAAGAGAAGACAAGTGCAGCAACATGTTGTTGTTGTGCTTCTGAGCTCCACCTGGTGACTGGCATTTGGGACAAAAGCTTACAGCACCTGGTATTCCCAGGCGGTCTCCCATCCAAGTACTAACCAGGCCCGACCCCGCTTAGCTTCCGAGATCGGACAAGATCGGGCGTGTTCAGGGTGGTATGGCCGTAAGCGAGGGAGCCTCAGATAAATACCACATATATACATGGACAATGACTTTTCACGCTGCGTCTAGAAGATTCTATGCCTGCGCTTCTCCTCTGTGCTCATCGAGTCACAGATACATAAAAAGAAAAAGAGAAGACAAGTGCAGCAACATGTTGTTGTTGTGCTTCTGAGCTCCACCTGGTGACTGGCATTTGGGACAAAAGCTTACAGCACCTGGTATTCCCAGGCGGTCTCCCATCCAAGTACTAACCAGGCCCGACCCCGCTTAGCTTCCGAGATCGGACGAGATCGGGCGTGTTCAGGGTGGTATGGCCGTAAGCGAGGGAGCCTCAGATAAATACCACATATATACATGGACAATGACTTTTCACGCTGCGTCTAGAAGATTCTATGCCTGCGCTTCTCCTCTGTGCTTATCGAGTCACAGATACATAAAAAGAAAAAGAGAAGACAAGTGCAGCAACATGTTGTTGTTGTGCTTCTGAGCTCCACCTGGTGACTGGCATTTGGGACAAAAGCTTACAGCACCTGGTATTCCCAGGCGGTCTCCCATCCAAGTACTAACCAGGCCCGACCCTGCTTAGCTTCCGAGATCGGACTAGATCGGGCGTGTTCAGGGTGGTATGGCCGTAAGCGAGGGAGCCTCAGATAAATACCACATATATACATGGACAATGACTTTTCACGCTGCGTCTAGAAGATTCTATGCCTGCGCTTCTCCTCTGTGCTCATCGAGTCACAGATACATAAAAAGAAAAAGAGAAGACAAGTGCAGCAACATGTTGTTGTTGTGCTTCTGAGCTCCACCTGGTGACTGGCATTTGGGACAAAAGGTTACAGCACCTGGTATTCCCAGGCGGTCTCCCATCCAAGTACTAACCAGGCCCGACCCTGCTTAGCTTCCGAGATCGGACGAGATCGGGCGTGTTCAGGGTGGTATGGCCGTAAGCGAGGGAGCCTCAGATAAATACCACATATATACATGGACAATGACTTTTCACGCTGCGTCTAGAAGATTCTATGCCTGCGCTTCTCCTCTGTGCTCATCGAGTCACAGATACATAAAAAGAAAAAGAGAAGACAAGTGCAGCAACATGTTGTTGTTGTGCTTCTGAGCTCCACCTGGTGACTGGCATTTGGGACAAAAGCTTACAGCACCTGGTATTCCCAGGCGGTCTCCCATCCAAGTACTAACCAGGCCCGACCCTGCTTAGCTTCCGAGATCGGACGAGATCGGGCGTGTTCAGGGTGGTATGGCCGTAAGCGAGAGAGCCTCAGATAAATACCACATATATACATGGACAATGACTTTTCACGCTGCGTCTAGAAGATTCTATGCCTGCGCTTCTCCTCTGTGCTCATCGAGTCACAGATACATAAAAAGAAAAAGAGAAGACAAGTGCAGCAACATGTTGTTGTTGTGCTTCTGAGCTCCACCTGGTGACTGGCATTTGGGACAAAAGCTTTCAGCACCTGGTATTCCCAGGCGGTCTCCCATCCAAGTACTAACCAGGCCCGACCCCGCTTAGCTTCCGAGATCGGACGAGATCGGGCGTGTTCAGGGTGGTATGGCTGTAAGCGAGGGAGCCTCAGATAAATACCACATATATACATGGACAATGACTTTTCACGCTGCGTCTAGAAGATTCTATGCCTGCGCTTCTCCTCTGTGCTCATCGAGTCACAGATACATAAAAAGAAAAAGAGAAGACAAGTGCAGCAACATGTTGTTGTTGTGCTTCTGAGCTCCACCTGGTGACTGGCATTTGGGACAAAAGCTTACAGCACCTGGTATTCCCAGGCGGTCTCTCCCATCCAAGTACTAACCAGGCCCGACCCTGCTTAGCTTCCGAGATCGGACGAGATCGGGCGTGTTCAGGGTGGTATGGCCGTAAGCGAGGGAGCCTCAGATAAATACCACATATATACATGGACAATGACTTTTCACGCTGCGTCTAGAAGATTCTATGCCTGCGCTTCTCCTCTGTGCTCATCGAGTCACAGATACATAAAAAGAAAAAGAGAAGACAAGTGCAGCAACATGTTGTTGTTGTGCTTCTGAGCTCCACCTGGTGACTGGCATTTGGGACAAAAGCTTACAGCACCTGGTATTCCCAGGCGGTCTCCCATCCAAGTACTAACCAGGCCCGACCCTGCTTAGCTTCCGAGATCGGACGAGATCGGGCGTGTTCAGGGTGGTATGGCCGTAAGCGAGGGAGCCTCAGATAAATACCACATATATACATGGACAATGACTTTTCACGCTGCGTCTAGAAGATTCTATGCCTGCGCTTCTCCTCTGTGCTCATCGAGTCACAGATACATAAAAAGAAAAAGAGAAGACAAGTGCAGCAACATGTTGTTGTTGTGCTTCTGAGCTCCACCTGGTGACTGGCATTTGGGACAAAAGCTTACAGCACCTGGTATTCCCAGGCGGTCTCCCATCCAAGTACTAACCAGGCCCGACCCTGCTTAGCTTCCGAGATCGGACGAGATCGGGCGTGTTCAGGGTGGTATGGCCGTAAGCGAGGGAGCCTCAGATAAATACCACATATATACATGGACAATGACTTTTCACGCTGCGTCTAGAAGATTCTATGCCTGCGCTTCTCCTCTGTGCTCATCGAGTCACAGATACATAAAAAGAAAAAGAGAAGACAAGTGCAGCAACATGTTGTTGTTGTGCTTCTGAGCTCCACCTGGTGACTGGCATTTGGGACAAAAGCTTACAGCACCTGGTATTCCCAGGCGGTCTCCCATCCAAGTACTAACCAGGCCCGACCCTGCTTAGCTTCCGAGATCGGACGAGATCGGGCGTGTTCAGGGTGGTATGGCCGTAAGCGAGGGAGCCTCAGATAAATACCACATATATACATGGACAATGACTTTTCACGCTGCGTCTAGAAGATTCTATGCCTGCGCTTCTCCTCTGTGCTCATCGAGTCATAGATACAAAAAAAGAAAAAGAGAAGACAAGTGCAGCAACATGTTGTTGTTGTGCTTCTGAGCTCCACCTGGTGACTGGCATTTGGGACAAAAGCTTACAGCACCTGGTATTCCCAGGCGGTCTCCCATCCAAGTACTAACCAGGCCCGACCCTGCTTAGCTTCCGAGATCGGACGAGATCGGGCGTGTTCAGGGTGGTATGGCCGTAAGCGAGGGAGCCTCAGATAAATACCACATATATACATGGACAATGACTTTTCACGCTGCGTCTAGAAGATTCTATGCCTGCGCTTCTCCTCTGTGCTCATCGAGTCACAGATACATAAAAAGAAAAAGAGAAGACAAGTGCAGCAACATGTTGTTGTTGTGCTTCTGAGCTCCACCTGGTGACTGGCATTTGGGACAAAAGCTTACAGCACCTGGTATTCCCAGGCGGTCTCCCATCCAAGTACTAACCAGGCCCGACCCCGCTTAGCTTCCGAGATCGGACGAGATCGGGCGTGTTCAGGGTGGTATGGCCGTAAGCGAGGGAGCCTCAGATAAATACCACATATATACATGGACAATGACTTTTCACGCTGCGTCTAGAAGATTCTATGCCTGCGCTTCTCCTCTGTGCTCATCGAGTCACAGATACATAAAAAGAAAAAGAGAAGACATGTGCAGCAACATGTTGTTGTTGTGCTTCTGAGCTCCACCTGGTGACTGGCATTTGGGACAAAAGCTTACAGCACCTGGTATTCCCAGGCGGTCTCCCATCCAAGTACTAACCAGGCCCGACCCTGCTTAGCTTCCGAGATCGGACGAGATCGGGCGTGTTCAGGGTGGTATGGCCGTAAGCGAGGGAGCCTCAGATAAATACCACATATATACATGGACAATGACTTTTCACGCTGCGTCTAGAAGATTCTATGCCTGCGCTTCTCCTCTGTGCTCATCGAGTCACAGATACATAAAAAGAAAAAGAGAAGACAAGTGCAGCAACATGTTGTTGTTGTGCTTCTGAGCTCCACCTGGTGACTGGCATTTGGGACAAAAGCTTACAGCACCTGGTATTCCCAGGCGGTCTCCCATCCAAGTACTAACCAGGCCCGACCCTGCTTAGCTTCCGAGATCGGACGAGATCGGGCGTGTTCAGGGTGGTATGGCCGTAAGCGAGGGAGCCTCAGATAAATACCACATATATACATGGACAATGACTTTTCACGCTGCGTCTAGAAGATTCTATGCCTGCGCTTCTCCTCTGTGCTCATCGAGTCACAGATACAAAAAAAGAAAAAGAGAAGACAAGTGCAGCAACATGTTGTTGTTGTGCTTCTGAGCTCCACCTGGTGACTGGCATTTGGGACAAAAGCTTACAGCACCTGGTATTCCCAGGCGGTCTCCCATCCAAGTACTAACCAGGCCCGACCCTGCTTAGCTTCCGAGATCGGACGAGATCGGGCGTGTTCAGGGTGGTATGGCCGTAAGCGAGGGAGCCTCAGATAAATACCACATATATACATGGACAATGACTTTTCACGCTGCGTCTAGAAGATTCTATGCCTGCGCTTCTCCTCTGTGCTCATCGAGTCACAGATACATAAAAAGAAAAAGAGAAGACAAGTGCAGCAACATGTTGTTGTTGTGCTTCTGAGCTCCACCTGGTGACTGGTATTTGGGACAAA
>CM055195.1:20771217-20776217 GCA_029224185.1 Karalla daura
AGCTCCACCTGGTGACTGGCATTTGGGACAAAAGCTTACAGCACCTGGTATTCCCAGGCGGTCTCCCATCCAAGTACTAACCAGGCCCGACCCTGCTTAGCTTCCGAGATCGGACGAGATCGGGCGTGTTCAGGGTGGTATGGCCGTAAGCGAGGGAGCCTCAGATAAATACCACATATATACATGGACAATGACTTTTCACGCTGCGTCTAGAAGATTCTATGCCTGCGCTTCTCCTCTGTGCTCATCGAGTCACAGATACATAAAAAGAAAAAGAGAAGACAAGTGCAGCAACATGTTGTTGTTGTGCTTCTGAGCTCCACCTGGTGACTGGCATTTGGGACAAAAGCTTACAGCACCTGGTATTCCCAGGCGGTCTCCCATCCAAGTACTAACCAGGCCCGACCCTGCTTAGCTTCCGAGATCGGACGAGATCGGGCGTGTTCAGGGTGGTATGGCCGTAAGCGAGGGAGCCTCAGATAAATACCACATATATACATGGACAATGACTTTTCACGCTGCGTCTAGAAGATTCTATGCCTGCGCTTCTCCTCTGTGCTCATCGAGTCACAGATACATAAAAAGAAAAAGAGAAGACAAGTGCAGCAACATGTTGTTGTTGTGCTTCTGAGCTCCACCTGGTGACTGGCATTTGGGACAAAAGCTTACAGCACCTGGTATTCCCAGGCGGTCTCCCATCCAAGTACTAACCAGGCCCGACCCTGCTTAGCTTCCGAGATCGGACGAGATCGGGCGTGTTCAGGGTGGTATGGCCGTAAGCGAGGGAGCCTCAGATAAATACCACATATATACATGGACAATGACTTTTCACGCTGCGTCTAGAAGATTCTATGCCTGCGCTTCTCCTCTGTGCTCATCGAGTCATAGATACAAAAAAAGAAAAAGAGAAGACAAGTGCAGCAACATGTTGTTGTTGTGCTTCTGAGCTCCACCTGGTGACTGGCATTTGGGACAAAAGCTTACAGCACCTGGTATTCCCAGGCGGTCTCCCATCCAAGTACTAACCAGGCCCGACCCTGCTTAGCTTCCGAGATCGGACGAGATCGGGCGTGTTCAGGGTGGTATGGCCGTAAGCGAGGGAGCCTCAGATAAATACCACATATATACATGGACAATGACTTTTCACGCTGCGTCTAGAAGATTCTATGCCTGCGCTTCTCCTCTGTGCTCATCGAGTCACAGATACATAAAAAGAAAAAGAGAAGACAAGTGCAGCAACATGTTGTTGTTGTGCTTCTGAGCTCCACCTGGTGACTGGCATTTGGGACAAAAGCTTACAGCACCTGGTATTCCCAGGCGGTCTCCCATCCAAGTACTAACCAGGCCCGACCCTGCTTAGCTTCCGAGATCGGACGAGATCGGGCGTGTTCAGGGTGGTATGGCCGTAAGCGAGGGAGCCTCAGATAAATACCACATATATACATGGACAATGACTTTTCACGCTGCGTCTAGAAGATTCTATGCCTGCGCTTCTCCTCTGTGCTCATCGAGTCACAGATACATAAAAAGAAAAAGAGAAGACATGTGCAGCAACATGTTGTTGTTGTGCTTCTGAGCTCCACCTGGTGACTGGCATTTGGGACAAAAGCTTACAGCACCTGGTATTCCCAGGCGGTCTCCCATCCAAGTACTAACCAGGCCCGACCCTGCTTAGCTTCCGAGATCGGACGAGATCGGGCGTGTTCAGGGTGGTATGGCCGTAAGCGAGGGAGCCTCAGATAAATACCACATATATACATGGACAATGACTTTTCACGCTGCGTCTAGAAGATTCTATGCCTGCGCTTCTCCTCTGTGCTCATCGAGTCACAGATACATAAAAAGAAAAAGAGAAGACAAGTGCAGCAACATGTTGTTGTTGTGCTTCTGAGCTCCACCTGGTGACTGGTATTTGGGACAAAAGCTTTCAGCACCTGGTATTCCCAGGCGGTCTCCCATCCAAGTACTAACCAGGCCCGACCCCGCTTAGCTTCCGAGATCGGACGAGATCGGGCGTGTTCAGGGTGGTATGGCCGTAAGCGAGGGAGCCTCAGATAAATACCACATATATACATGGACAATGACTTTTCACGCTGCGTCTAGAAGATTCTATGCCTGCGCTTCTCCTCTGTGCTCATCGAGTCACAGACACATAAAAAGAAAAAGAGAAGACAAGTGCAGCAACATGTTGTTGTTGTGCTTCTGAGCTCCACCTGGTGACTGGCATTTGGGACAAAAGCTTACAGCACCTGGTATTCCCAGGCGGTCTCCCATCCAAGTACTAACCAGGCCCGACCCCGCTTAGCTACCGAGATCAGACGAGATCGGGCGTGTTCAGGGTGGTATGGCCGTAAGCGAGGGAGCCTCAGATAAATACCACATATATACATGGACAATGACTTTTCACGCTGCGTCTAGAAGATTCTATGCCTGCGCTTCTCCTCTGTGCTCATCGAGTCACAGATACATAAAAAGAAAAAGAGAAGACAAGTGCAGCAACATGTTGTTGTTGTGCTTCTGAGCTCCACCTGGTGACTGGCATTTGGGACAAAAGCTTACAGCACCTGGTATTCCCAGGCGGTCTCCCATCCAAGTACTAACCAGGCCCGACCCTGCTTAGCTTCCGAGATCGGACGAGATCGGGCGTGTTCAGGGTGGTATGGCCGTAAGCGAGGGAGCCTCAGATAAATACCACATATATACATGGACAATGACTTTTCACGCTGCGTCTAGAAGATTCTATGCCTGCGCTTCTCCTCTGTGCTCATCGAGTCACAGATACAGAAAAAGAAAAAGAGAAGACAAGTGCAGCAACATGTTGTTGTTGTGCTTCTGAGCTCCACCTGGTGACTGGCATTTGGGACAAAAGCTTACAGCACCTGGTATTCCCAGGCGGTCTCCCATCCAAGTACTAACCAGGCCCGACCCTGCTTAGCTTCCGAGATCGGACGAGATCGGGCGTGTTCAGGGTGGTATGGCCGTAAGCGAGGGAGCCTCAGATAAATACCACATATATACATGGACAATGACTTTTCACGCTGCGTCTAGAAGATTCTATGCCTGCGCTTCTCCTCTGTGCTCATCGAGTCACAGATACATAAAAAGAAAAAGAGAAGACAAGTGCAGCAACATGTTGTTGTTGTGCTTCTGAGCTCCACCTGGTGACTGGTATTTGGGACAAAAGCTTTCAGCACCTGGTATTCCCAGGCGGTCTCCCATCCAAGTACTAACCAGGCCCGACCCCGCTTAGCTTCCGAGATCGGACGAGATCGGGCGTGTTCAGGGTGGTATGGCCGTAAGCGAGGGAGCCTCAGATAAATACCACATATATACATGGACAATGACTTTTCACGCTGCGTCTAGAAGATTCTATGCCTGCGCTTCTCCTCTGTGCTCATCGAGTCACAGACACATAAAAAGAAAAAGAGAAGACAAGTGCAGCAACATGTTGTTGTTGTGCTTCTGAGCTCCACCTGGTGACTGGCATTTGGGACAAAAGCTTACAGCACCTGGTATTCCCAGGCGGTCTCCCATCCAAGTACTAACCAGGCCCGACCCCGCTTAGCTACCGAGATCAGACGAGATCGGGCGTGTTCAGGGTGGTATGGCCGTAAGCGAGGGAGCCTCAGATAAATACCACATATATACATGGACAATGACTTTTCACGCTGCGTCTAGAAGATTCTATGCCTGCGCTTCTCCTCTGTGCTCATCGAGTCACAGATACATAAAAAGAAAAAGAGAAGACAAGTGCAGCAACATGTTGTTGTTGTGCTTCTGAGCTCCACCTGGTGACTGGCATTTGGGACAAAAGCTTACAGCACCTGGTATTCCCAGGCGGTCTCCCATCCAAGTACTAACCAGGCCCGACCCTGCTTAGCTTCCGAGATCGGACGAGATCGGGCGTGTTCAGGGTGGTATGGCCGTAAGCGAGGGAGCCTCAGATAAATACCACATATATACATGGACAATGACTTTTCACGCTGCGTCTAGAAGATTCTATGCCTGCGCTTCTCCTCTGTGCTCATCGAGTCACAGATACAGAAAAAGAAAAAGAGAAGACAAGTGCAGCAACATGTTGTTGTTGTGCTTCTGAGCTCCACCTGGTGACTGGCATTTGGGACAAAAGCTTACAGCACCTGGTATTCCCAGGCGGTCTCCCATCCAAGTACTAACCAGGCCCGACCCTGCTTAGCTTCCGAGATCGGACGAGATCGGGCGTGTTCAGGGTGGTATGGCCGTAAGCGAGGGAGCCTCAGATAAATACCACATATATACATGGACAATGACTTTTCACGCTGCGTCTAGAAGATTCTATGCCTGCGCTTCTCCTCTGTGCTCATCGAGTCACAGATACATAAAAAGAAAAAGAGAAGACAAGTGCAGCAACATGTTGTTGTTGTGCTTCTGAGCTCCACCTGGTGACTGGCATTTGGGACAAAAGCTTACAGCACCTGGTATTCCCAGGCGGTCTCCCATCCAAGTACTAACCAGGCGCGACCCTGCTTAGCTTCCGAGATCGGACGTGTTCAGGGTGGTATGGCCGTAAGCGAGGGAGCCTCAGATGAATACCACATATATACATGGATAATGACTTTTCACGCTGCGTCTAGAAGATTCTATGCCTGCGCTTCTCCTCTGTGCTCATCGAGTCACAGATACAGAAAAAGAAAAAGAGAAGACAAGTGCAGCAACATGTTGTTGTTGTGCTTCTGAGCTCCACCTGGTGACTGGCATTTGGGACAAAAGCTTACAGCACCTGGTATTCCCAGGCGGTCTCCCATCCAAGTACTAACCAGGCCCGACCCTGCTTAGCTTCCGAGATCGGACGAGATCGGGCGTGTTCAGGGTGGTATGGCCGTAAGCGAGGGAGCCTCAGATAAATACCACATATATACATGGACAATGACTTTTCACACTGCGTCTAGAAGATTCTATGCCTGCGCTTCTCCTCTGTGCTCATCTAGTCACAGATACATAAAAAGAAAAAGAGAAGACAA
>CM055195.1:20781217-20783717 GCA_029224185.1 Karalla daura
CAGATACAGAAAAAGAAAAAGAGAAGACAAGTGCAGCAACATGTTGTTGTTGTGCTTCTGAGCTCCACCTGGTGACTGGCATTTGGGACAAAAGCTTACAGCACCTGGTATTCCCAGGCGGTCTCCCATCCAAGTACTAACCAGGCCCGACCCTGCTTAGCTTCCGAGATCGGACGAGATCGGGCGTGTTCAGGGTGGTATGGCCGTAAGCGAGGGAGCCTCAGATAAATACCACATATATACATGGACAATGACTTTTCACGCTGCGTCTAGAAGATTCTATGCCTGCGCTTCTCCTCTGTGCTCATCGAGTCACAGATACATAAAAAGAAAAAGAGAAGACAAGTGCAGCAACATGTTGTTGTTGTGCTTCTGAGCTCCACCTGGTGACTGGCATTTGGGACAAAAGCTTACAGCACCTGCTATTCCCAGGCGGTCTCCCATCCAAGTACTAACCAGGCCCGACCCTGCTTAGCTTCCGAGATCGGACGAGATCGGGCGTGTTCAGGGTGGTATGGCCGTAAGCGAGGGAGCCTCAGATAAATACCACATATATACATGGACAATGACTTTTCACACTGCGTCTAGAAGATTCTATGCCTGCGCTTCTCCTCTGTGCTCATCTAGTCACAGATACATAAAAAGAAAAAGAGAAGACAAGTGCGGCAACATGTTGTTGTTGTGCTTCTGAGCTCCACCTGGTGACTGGCGTTTGGGACAAAAGCTTACAGCACCTGGTATTCCCAGGCGGTCTCCCATCCAAGTACTAACCAGGCCCGACCCTGCTTAGCTTCCGAGATCGGACGAGATCTGGCGTGTTCAGGGTGGTATGGCCGTAAGCGAGGGAGCCTCAGATAAATACCACATATATACATGGACAATGACTTTTCACGCTGCGTCTAGAAGATTCTATGCCTGCGCTTCTCCTCTGTGCTCATCTAGTCACAGATTCATATAAAGAAAAAGAGAAGACAAGTGCGGCAACATGTTGCTGTTGTGCTTCTGAGCTCCACCTGGTGACTGGCGTTTGGGACAAAAGCTTACAGCACCTGGTATTCCCAGGCGGTCTCCCATCCAAGTACTAACCAGGCCCGACCCTGCTTAGCTTCCGAGATCGGACGAGATCGGGCGTGTTCAGGGTGGTATGGCCGTAAGCGAGGGAGCCTCAGATAAATACCACATATATACATGGACAATGACGTTTCACACTGCGTCTAGAAGATTCTATGCCTGCGCTTCTCCTCTGTGCTCATCTGGTCACAGAAACATAAAAAGAAAAAGAGAAGACAAGTGCGGCAACATGTTGTTGTTGTGCTTCTGAGCTCCACCTGGTGACTGGCGTTTGGGACAAAAGCTTACAGCACCTGGTATTCCCAGGCGGTCTCCCATCCAAGTACTAACCAGGCCCGACCCTGCTTAGCTTCCGAGATCGGACGAGATCGGGCGTGTTCAGGGTGGTATGGCCGTAAGCGAGGGAGCCTCAGATAAATACCACATATATACATGGACAATGACTTTTCACACTGCGTCTAGAAGATTCTATGCCTGCGCTTCTCCTCTGTGCTCATCTAGTCACAGATACATAAAAAGAAAAAGAGAAGACAAGTGCGGCAACATGTTGTTGTTGTGCTTCTGAGCTCCACCTGGTGACTGGCGTTTGGGACAAAAGCTTACAGCACCTGGTATTCCCAGGCGGTCTCCCATCCAAGTACTAACCAGGCCCGACCCTGCTTAGCTTCCGAGATCGGACGAGATCGGGCGTGTTCAGGGTGGTATGGCCGTAAGCGAGGGAGCCTCAGATAAATACCACATATATACATGGACAATGACTTTTCACACTGCATCTAGAAGATTCTATGCCTGCGCTTCTCCTCTGTGCTCATCTAGTCACAGAAACATAAAAAGAAAAAGAGAAGACAAGTGCGGCAACATGTTGTTGTTGTGCTTCTGAGCTCCACCTGGTGACTGGCGTTTGGGACAAAAGCTTACAGCACCTGGTATTCCCAGGCGGTCTCCCATCCAAGTACTAACCAGGCCCGACCCTGCTTAGCTTCCGAGATCGGACGAGATCGGGCGTGTTCAGGGTGGTATGGCCATAAGCGAGGGAGCCTCAGATAAATACCACATATGTACATGGACAATGACTTTTCACACTGCGTCTAGAAGATTCTATGCCTGCGCTTCTCCTCTGTGCTCATCTAGTCACAGATTCATATAAAGAAAAAGAGAAGACAAGTGCAGCAACATGTTGTTGTTGTGCTTCTGAGCTCCACCTGGTGACTGGCATTTGGGACAAAAGCTTACAGCACCTGGTATTCCCAGGCGGTCTCCCATCCAAGTACTAACCAGGCCCGACCCTGCTTAGCTTCCGAGATCGGACGAGATCGGGCGTGTTCAGGGTGGTATGGCCGTAAGCGAGGGAGCCTCAGATAAATACCACATATATACATGGACAATGACTTTTCACGCTGCGTCTAGAAGATTCTATGCCTGCGCTTCT
>CM055195.1:20788717-20818717 GCA_029224185.1 Karalla daura
GCGTCTAGAAGATTCTATGCCTGCGCTTCTCCTCTGTGCTCATCTGGTCACAGAAACATAAAAAGAAAAAGAGAAGACAAGTGCGGCAACATGTTGTTGTTGTGCTTCTGAGCTCCACCTGGTGACTGGCGTTTGGGACAAAAGCTTACAGCACCTGGTATTCCCAGGCGGTCTCCCATCCAAGTACTAACCAGGCCCGACCCTGCTTAGCTTCCGAGATCGGACGAGATCGGGCGTGTTCAGGGTGGTATGGCCGTAAGCGAGGGAGCCTCAGATAAATACCACATATATACATGGACAATGACTTTTCACACTGCGTCTAGAAGATTCTATGCCTGCGCTTCTCCTCTGTGCTCATCTAGTCACAGATACATAAAAAGAAAAAGAGAAGACAAGTGCGGCAACATGTTGTTGTTGTGCTTCTGAGCTCCACCTGGTGACTGGCGTTTGGGACAAAAGCTTACAGCACCTGGTATTCCCAGGCGGTCTCCCATCCAAGTACTAACCAGGCCCGACCCTGCTTAGCTTCCGAGATCGGACGAGATCGGGCGTGTTCAGGGTGGTATGGCCGTAAGCGAGGGAGCCTCAGATAAATACCACATATATACATGGACAATGACTTTTCACACTGCATCTAGAAGATTCTATGCCTGCGCTTCTCCTCTGTGCTCATCTAGTCACAGAAACATAAAAAGAAAAAGAGAAGACAAGTGCGGCAACATGTTGTTGTTGTGCTTCTGAGCTCCACCTGGTGACTGGCGTTTGGGACAAAAGCTTACAGCACCTGGTATTCCCAGGCGGTCTCCCATCCAAGTACTAACCAGGCCCGACCCTGCTTAGCTTCCGAGATCGGACGAGATCGGGCGTGTTCAGGGTGGTATGGCCATAAGCGAGGGAGCCTCAGATAAATACCACATATGTACATGGACAATGACTTTTCACACTGCGTCTAGAAGATTCTATGCCTGCGCTTCTCCTCTGTGCTCATCTAGTCACAGATTCATATAAAGAAAAAGAGAAGACAAGTGCAGCAACATGTTGTTGTTGTGCTTCTGAGCTCCACCTGGTGACTGGCGTTTGGGACAAAAGCTTACAGCACCTGGTATTCCCAGGCGGTCTCCCATCCAAGTACTAACCAGGCCCGACCCTGCTTAGCTTCCGAGATCGGACGAGATCGGGCGTGTTCAGGGTGGTATGGCCGTAAGCGAGGGAGCCTCAGATAAATACCACATATATACATGGACAATGACTTTTCACACTGCGTCTAGAAGATTCTATGCCTGCGCTTCTCCTCTGTGCTCATCTGGTCACAGAAACATAAAAAGAAAAAGAGAAGACAAGTGCGGCAACATGTTGTTGTTGTGCTTCTGAGCTCCACCTGGTGACTGGCGTTTGGGACAAAAGCTTACAGCACCTGGTATTCCCAGGCGGTCTCCCATCCAAGTACTAACCAGGCCCGACCCTGCTTAGCTTCCGAGATCGGACGAGATCGGGCGTGTTCAGGGTGGTATGGCCGTAAGCGAGGGAGCCTCAGATAAATACCACATATATACATGGACAATGACTTTGCACACTGCGTCTAGAAGATTCTATGCCTGCGCTTCTCCTCTGTGCTCATCTAGTCACAGATTCATATAAAGAAAAAGAGAAGACAAGTGCGGCAACATGTTGTTGTTGTGCTTCTGAGCTCCACCTGGTGACTGGCGTTTGGGACAAAAGCTTACAGCACCTGGTATTCCCAGGCGGTCTCCCATCCAAGTACTAACCAGGCCCGACCCTGCTTAGCTTCCGAGATCGGACGAGATCGGGCGTGTTCAGGGTGGTATGGCCGTAAGCGAGGGAGCCTCAGATAAATACCACATATATACATGGACAATGACTTTTCACACTGCGTCTAGAAGATTCTATGCCTGCGCTTCTCCTCTGTGCTCATCTAGTCACAGATACATAAAAAGAAAAAGAGAAGACAAGTGCGGCAACATGTTGTTGTTGTGCTTCTGAGCTCCACCTGGTGACTGGCGTTTGGGACAAAAGCTTACAGCACCTGGTATTCCCAGGCGGTCTCCCATCCAAGTACTAACCAGGCCCGACCCTGCTTAGCTTCCGAGATCGGACGAGATCGGGCGTGTTCAGGGTGGTATGGCCGTAAGCGAGGGAGCCTCAGATAAATACCACATATATACATGGACAATGACTTTTCACACTGCATCTAGAAGATTCTATGCCTGCGCTTCTCCTCTGTGCTCATCTAGTCACAGAAACATAAAAAGAAAAAGAGAAGACAAGTGCGGCAACATGTTGTTGTTGTGCTTCTGAGCTCCACCTGGTGACTGGCGTTTGGGACAAAAGCTTACAGCACCTGGTATTCCCAGGCGGTCTCCCATCCAAGTACTAACCAGGCCCGACCCTGCTTAGCTTCCGAGATCGGACGAGATCGGGCGTGTTCAGGGTGGTATGGCCGTAAGCGAGGGAGCCTCAGATAAATACCACATATATACATGGACAATGACTTTTCACACTGCGTCTAGAAGATTCTATGCCTGCGCTTCTCCTCTGTGCTCATCTAGTCACAGATTCATATAAAGAAAAAGAGAAGACAAGTGCAGCAACATGTTGTTGTTGTGCTTCTGAGCTCCACCTGGTGACTGGCGTTTGGGACAAAAGCTTACAGCACCTGGTATTCCCAGGCGGTCTCCCATCCAAGTACTAACCAGGCCCGACCCTGCTTAGCTTCCGAGATCGGACGAGATCGGGCGTGTTCAGGGTGGTATGGCCGTAAGCGAGGGAGCCTCAGATAAATACCACATATATACATGGACAATGACTTTTCACGCTGCGTCTAGAAGATTCTATGCCTGCGCTTCTCCTCTGTGCTCATCTAGTCACAGATTCATATAAAGAAAAAGAGAAGACAAGTGCGGCAACATGTTGTTGTTGTGCTTCTGAGCTCCACCTGGTGACTGGCGTTTGGGACAAAAGCTTACAGCACCTGGTATTCCCAGGCGGTCTCCCATCCAAGTACTAACCAGGCCCCACCCTGCTTAGCTTCCGAGATCGGACGAGATCGGGCGTGTTCAGGGTGGTATGGCCGTAAGCGAGGGAGCCTCAGATAAATACCACATATATACATGGACAATGACTTTTCACACTGCGTCTAGAAGATTCTATGCCTGCGCTTCTCCTCTGTGCTCATCTAGTCACAGATACATAAAAAGAAAAAGAGAAGACAAGTGCGGCAACATGTTGTTGTTGTGCTTCTGAGCTCCACCTGGTGACTGGCGTTTGGGACAAAAGCTTACAGCACCTGGTATTCCCAGGCGGTCTCCCATCCAAGTACTAACCAGGCCCGACCCTGCTTAGCTTCCGAGATCGGACGAGATCGGGCGTGTTCAGGGTGGTATGGCCGTAAGCGAGGGAGCCTCAGATAAATACCACATATATACATGGACAATGACTTTTCACACTGCATCTAGAAGATTCTATGCCTGCGCTTCTCCTCTGTGCTCATCTAGTCACAGAAACATAAAAAGAAAAAGAGAAGACAAGTGCGGCAACATGTTGTTGTTGTGCTTCTGAGCTCCACCTGGTGACTGGCGTTTGGGACAAAAGCTTACAGCACCTGGTATTCCCAGGCGGTCTCCCATCCAAGTACTAACCAGGCCCGACCCTGCTTAGCTTCCGAGATCGGACGAGATCGGGCGTGTTCAGGGTGGTATGGCCATAAGCGAGGGAGCCTCAGATAAATACCACATATGTACATGGACAATGACTTTTCACACTGCGTCTAGAAGATTCTATGCCTGCGCTTCTCCTCTGTGCTCATCTAGTCACAGATTCATATAAAGAAAAAGAGAAGACAAGTGCAGCAACATGTTGTTGTTGTGCTTCTGAGCTCCACCTGGTGACTGGCGTTTGGGACAAAAGCTTACAGCACCTGGTATTCCCAGGCGGTCTCCCATCCAAGTACTAACCAGGCCCGACCCTGCTTAGCTTCCGAGATCGGACGAGATCGGGCGTGTTCAGGGTGGTATGGCCGTAAGCGAGGGAGCCTCAGATAAATACCACATATATACATGGACAATGACTTTTCACACTGCGTCTAGAAGATTCTATGCCTGCGCTTCTCCTCTGTGCTCATCTAGTCACAGATACATAAAAAGAAAAAGAGAAGACAAGTGCGGCAACATGTTGTTGTTGTGCTTCTGAGCTCCACCTGGTGACTGGCGTTTGGGACAAAAGCTTACAGCACCTGGTATTCCCAGGCGGTCTCCCATCCAAGTACTAACCAGGCCCGACCCTGCTTAGCTTCCGAGATCGGACGAGATCGGGCGTGTTCAGGGTGGTATGGCCGTAAGCGAGGGAGCCTCAGATAAATACCACATATATACATGGACAATGACTTTTCACACTGCGTCTAGAAGATTCTATGCCTGCGCTTCTCCTCTGTGCTCATCTAGTCACAGATTCATATAAAGAAAAAGAGAAGACAAGTGCGGCAACATGTTGTTGTTGTGCTTCTGAGCTCCACCTGGTGACTGGCGTTTGGGACAAAAGCTTACAGCACCTGGTATTCCCAGGCGGTCTCCCATCCAAGTACTAACCAGGCCCGACCCTGCTTAGCTTCCGAGATCGGACGTGTTCAGGGTGGTATGGCCGTAAGCGAGGGAGCCTCAGATAAATACCACATATATACATGGACAATGACTTTTCACGCTGCGTCTCGAAGATTCTATGCCTGCGCTTCTCCTCTGTGCTCATCGAGTCACAGATACATAAAAAGAAAAAGAGAAGACAAGTGCAGCAACATGTTGTTGTTGTGCTTCTGAGCTCCACCTGGTGACTGGCATTTGGGACAAAAGCTTACAGCACCTGGTATTCCCAGGCGGTCTCCCATCCAAGTACGAACCAGGCCCGACCCCGCTTAGCTTCCGAGATCAGACGAGATCGGGCGTGTTCAGGGTGGTATGGCCGTAAGCGAGGGAGCCTCAGATAAATACCACATATATACATGGACAATGACTTTTCACGCTGCGTCTAGAAGATTCTATGCCTGCGCTTCTCCTCTGTGCTCATCGAGTCACAGATACATAAAAAGAAAAAGAGAAGACAAGTGCGGCAACATGTTGTTGTTGTGCTTCTGAGCTCCACCTGGTGACTGGCATTTGGGACAAAAGCTTACAGCACCTGGTATTCCCAGGCGGTCTCCCATCCAAGTACTAACCAGGCCCGACTCTGCTTAGCTTCCGAGATCGGACGAGATCGGGCGTGTTCAGGGTGGTATGGCCGTAAGCGAGGGAGCCTCAGATAAATACCACATATATACATGGCCAATGACTTTTCACGCTGCGTCTAGAAGATTCTATGCCTGCGCTTCTCCTCTGTGCTCATCTAGTCACAGATTCATATAAAGAAAAAGAGAAGACAAGTGCGGCAACATGTTGTTGTTGTGCTTCTGAGCTCCACCTGGTGACTGGCGTTTGGGACAAAAGCTTACAGCACCTGGTATTCCCAGGCGGTCTCCCATCCAAGTACTAACCAGGCCCGACCCTGCTTAGCTTCCGAGATCGGACGAGATCGGGCGTGTTCAGGGTGGTATGGCCGTAAGCGAGGGAGCCTCAGATAAATACCACATATATACATGGACAATGACTTTTCACGCTGCGTCTAGAAGATTCTATGCCTGCGCTTCTCCTCTGTGCTCATCGAGTCACAGATACATAAAAGGAAAAAGAGAAGACAAGTGCAGCAACATGTTGTTGTTGTGCTTCTGAGCTCCACCTGGTGACTGGCATTTGGTACAAAAGCTTACAGCACCTGGTATTCCCAGGCGGTCTCCCATCCAAGTACTAACCAGGACCGACCCCGCTTAGCTTCCGAGATCGGACGAGATCGGGCGTGTTCAGGGTGGTATGGCCGTAAGCGAGGGAGCCTCAGATAAATACCACATATATACATGGACAATGACTTTACACGCTGCGTCTAGAAGATTCTATGCCTGCGCTTCTCCTCTGTGCTCATCTAGTCACAGATTCATATAAAGAAAAAGAGAAGACAAGTGCGGCAACATGTTGTTGTTGTGCTTCTGAGCTCCACCTGGTGACTGGCGTTTGGGACAAAAGCTTACAGCACCTGGTATTCCCAGGCGGTCTCCCATCCAAGTACTAACCAGGCCCGACCCTGCTTAGCTTCCGAGATCGGACGAGATCGGGCGTGTTCAGGGTGGTATGGCCGTAAGCGAGGGAGCCTCAGATAAATACCACATATATACATGGACAATGACTTTTCACACTGCGTCTAGAAGATTCTATGCCTGCGCTTCTCCTCTGTGCTCATCTAGTCACAGATACATAAAAAGAAAAAGAGAAGACAAGTGCGGCAACATGTTGTTGTTGTGCTTCTGAGCTCCACCTGGTGACTGGCGTTTGGGACAAAAGCTTACAGCACCTGGTATTCCCAGGCGGTCTCCCATCCAAGTACTAACCAGGCCCGACCCTGCTTAGCTTCCGAGATCGGACGAGATCGGGCGTGTTCAGGGTGGTATGGCCGTAAGCGAGGGAGCCTCAGATAAATACCACATATATACATGGACAATGACTTTTCACGCTGCGTCTAGAAGGTTCTATGCCTGCGCTTCTCCTCTGTGCTCATCTAGTCACAGATTCATATAAAGAAAAAGAGAAGACAAGTGCGGCAACATGTTGTTGTTGTGCTTCTGAGCTCCACCTGGTGACTGGCGTTTGGGACAAAAGCTTACAGCACCTGGTATTCCTAGGCGGTCTCCCATCCAAGTACTAACCAGGCCCGACCCTGCTTAGCTTCCGAGATCGGACGAGATCGGGCGTGTTCAGGGTGGTATGGCCGTAAGCGAGGGAGCCTCAGATAAATACCACATATATACATGGACAATGACTTTTCACGCTGCGTCTAGAAGATTCTATGCCTGCGCTTCTCCTCTGTGCTCATCGAGTCACAGATACATAAAAGGAAAAAGAGAAGACAAGTGCAGCAACATGTTGTTGTTGTGCTTCTGAGCTCCACCTGGTGACTGGCATTTGGGACAAAAGCTTACAGCACCTGGTATTCCCAGGCGGTCTCCCATCCAAGTACTAACCAGGACCGACCCTGCTTAGCTTCCGAGATCGGACGAGATCGGGCGTGTTCAGGGTGGTATGGCCGTAAGCGAGGGAGCCTCAGATAAATACCACATATATACATGGACAATGACTTTTCACGCTGCGTCTAGAAGATTCTATGCCTGCGCTTCTCCTCTGTGCTCATCGAGTCACAGATACATAAAAAGAAAAAGAGAAGACAAGTGCGGCAACATGTTGTTGTTGTGCTTCTGAGCTCCACCTGGTGACTGGCATTTGGGACAAAAGCTTACAGCACCTGGTATTCCCAGGCGGTCTCCCATCCAAGTACTAACCAGGCCCGACCCTGCTTAGCTTCCGAGATCGGACGAGATCGGGCGTGTTCAGGGTGGTATGGCCGTAAGCGAGGGAGCCTCAGATAAATACCACATATATACATGGACAATGACTTTTCACGCTGCGTCTAGAAGAATCTATGCCTGCGCTTCTCCTCTGTGCTCATCGAGTCACAGATTCATATAAAGAAAAAGAGAAGACAAGTGCGGCAACATGTTGTTGTTGTGCTTCTGAGCTCCACCTGGTGACTGGCGTTTGGGACAAAAGCTTACAGCACCTGGTATTCCCAGGCGGTCTCCCATCCAAGTACTAACCAGGCCCGACCCTGCTTAGCTTCCGAGATCGGACGAGATCGGGCGTGTTCAGGGTGGTATGGCCGTAAGCGAGGGAGCCTCAGATAAATACCACATATATACATGGACAATGACTTTTCACGCTGCGTCTAGAAGATTCTATGCCTGCGCTTCTCCTCTGTGCTCATCTAGTCACAGATACATAAAAAGAAAAAGAGAAGACAAGTGCGGCAACATGTTGTTGTTGTGCTTCTGAGCTCCACCTGGTGACTGGCGTTTGGGACAAAAGCTTACAGCACCTGGTATTCCCAGGCGGTCTCCCATCCAAGTACTAACCAGGCCCGACCCTGCTTAGCTTCCGAGATCGGACGAGATCGGGCGTGTTCAGGGTGGTATGGCCGTAAGCGAGGGAGCCTCAGATAAATACCACATATATACATGGACAATGACTTTTCACGCTGCGTCTAGAAGATTCTATGCCTGCGCTTCTCCTCTGTGCTCATCTAGTCACAGATTCATATAAAGAAAAAGAGAAGACAAGTGCGGCAACATGTTGTTGTTGTGCTTCTGAGCTCCACCTGGTGACTGGCGTTTGGGACAAAAGCTTACAGCACCTGGTATTCCCAGGCGGTCTCCCATCCAAGTACTAACCAGGCCCGACCCTGCTTAGCTTCCGAGATCGGACGAGATCGGGCGTGTTCAGGGTGGTATGGCCGTAAGCGAGGGAGCCTCAGATAAATACCACATATATACATGGACAATGACTTTTCACACTGCGTCTAGAAGATTCTATGCCTGCGCTTCTCCTCTGTGCTCATCTGGTCACAGAAACATAAAAAGAAAAAGAGAAGACAAGTGCGGCAACATGTTGTTGTTGTGCTTCTGAGCTCCACCTGGTGACTGGCGTTTGGGACAAAAGCTTACAGCACCTGGTATTCCCAGGCGGTCTCCCATCCAAGTACTAACCAGGCCCGACCCTGCTTAGCTTCCGAGATCGGACGAGATCGGGCGTGTTCAGGGTGGTATGGCCGTAAGCGAGGGAGCCTCAGATAAATACCACATATATACATGGACAATGACTTTGCACACTGCGTCTAGAAGATTCTATGCCTGCGCTTCTCCTCTGTGCTCATCTAGTCACAGATTCATATAAAGAAAAAGAGAAGACAAGTGCGGCAACATGTTGTTGTTGTGCTTCTGAGCTCCACCTGGTGACTGGCGTTTGGGACAAAAGCTTACAGCACCTGGTATTCCCAGGCGGTCTCCCATCCAAGTACTAACCACGCCCGACCCTGCTTAGCTTCCGAGATCGGACGAGATCGGGCGTGTTCAGGGTGGTATGGCCGTAAGCGAGGGAGCCTCAGATAAATACCACATATATACATGGACAATGACTTTTCACACTGCGTCTAGAAGATTCTATGCCTGCGCTTCTCCTCTGTGCTCATCTAGTCACAGATACATAAAAAGAAAAAGAGAAGACAAGTGCGGCAACATGTTGTTGTTGTGCTTCTGAGCTCCACCTGGTGACTGGCGTTTGGGACAAAAGCTTACAGCACCTGGTATTCCCAGGCGGTCTCCCATCCAAGTACTAACCAGGCCCGACCCTGCTTAGCTTCCGAGATCGGACGAGATCGGGCGTGTTCAGGGTGGTATGGCCGTAAGCGAGGGAGCCTCAGATAAATACCACATATATAAATGGACAATGACTTTTCACACTGCATCTAGAAGATTCTATGCCTGCGCTTCTCCTCTGTGCTCATCTAGTCACAGAAACATAAAAAGAAAAAGAGAAGACAAGTGCGGCAACATGTTGTTGTTGTGCTTCTGAGCTCCACCTGGTGACTGGCATTTGGGACAAAAGCTTACAGCACCTGGTATTCCCAGGCGGTCTCCCATCCAAGTACTAACCAGGCCCGACCCTGCTTAGCTTCCGAGATCGGACGAGATCGGGCGTGTTCAGGGTGGTATGGCCGTAAGCGAGGGAGCCTCAGATAAATACCACATATATACATGGACAATGACTTTTCACGCTGCGTCTAGAAGATTCTATGCCTGCGCTTCTCCTCTGTGCTCATCTAGTCACAGATACATAAAAAGAAAAAGAGAAGACAAGTGCGGCAACATGTTGTTGTTGTGCTTCTGAGCTCCACCTGGTGACTGGCGTTTGGGACAAAAGCTTACAGCACCTGGTATTCCCAGGCGGTCTCCCATCCAAGTACTAACCAGGCCCGACCCTGCTTAGCTTCCGAGATCGGACGAGATCGGGCGTGTTCAGGGTGGTATGGCCGTAAGCGAGGGAGCCTCAGATAAATACCACATATATACATGGACAATGACTTTTCACGCTGCGTCTAGAAGATTCTATGCCTGCGCTTCTCCTCTGTGCTCATCTAGTCACAGAAACATAAAAAGAAAAAGAGAAGACAAGTGCGGCAACATGTTGTTGTTGTGCTTCTGAGCTCCACCTGGTGACTGGCGTTTGGGACAAAAGCTTACAGCACCTGGTATTCCCAGGCGGTCTCCCATCCAAGTACTAACCAGGCCCGACCCTGCTTAGCTTCCGAGATCGGACGAGATCGGGCGTGTTCAGGGTGGTATGGCCATAAGCGAGGGAGCCTCAGATAAATACCACATATGTACATGGACAATGACTTTTCACACTGCGTCTAGAAGATTCTATGCCTGCGCTTCTCCTCTGTGCTCATCTAGTCACAGATTCATATAAAGAAAAAGAGAAGACAAGTGCGGCAACATGTTGTTGTTGTGCTTCTGAGCTCCACCTGGTGACTGGCGTTTGGGACAAAAGCTTACAGCACCTGGTATTCCCAGGCGGTCTCCCATCCAAGTACTAACCAGGCCCGACCCTGCTTAGCTTCCGAGATCGGACGAGATCGGGCGTGTTCAGGGTGGTATGGCCGTAAGCGAGGGAGCCTCAGATAAATACCACATATATACATGGACAATGACTTTTCACACTGCGTCTAGAAGATTCTATGCCTGCGCTTCTCCTCTGTGCTCATCTAGTCACAGATACATAAAAAGAAAAAGAGAAGACAAGTGCGGCAACATGTTGTTGTTGTGCTTCTGAGCTCCACCTGGTGACTGGCGTTTGGGACAAAAACTTACAGCACCTGGTATTCCCAGGCGGTCTCCCATCCAAGTACTAACCAGGCCCGACCCTGCTTAGCTTCCGAGATCGGACGAGATCGGGCGTGTTCAGGGTGGTATGGCCGTAAGCGAGGGAGCCTCAGATAAATACCACATATATACATGGACAATGACTTTTCACACTGCGTCTAGAAGATTCTATGCCTGCGCTTCTCCTCTGTGCTCATCTAGTCACAGATTCATATAAAGAAAAAGAGAAGACAAGTGCGGCAACATGTTGTTGTTGTGCTTCTGAGCTCCACCTGGTGACTGGCGTTTGGGACAAAAGCTTACAGCACCTGGTATTCCCAGGCGGTCTCCCATCCAAGTACTAACCAGGCCCGACCCTGCTTAGCTTCCGAGATCGGACGAGATCGGGCGTGTTCAGGGTGGTATGGCCGTAAGCGAGGGAGCCTCAGATAAATACCACATATATACATGGACAATGACTTTTCACGCTGCGTCTAGAAGATTCTATGCCTGCGCTTCTCCTCTGTGCTCATCGAGTCACAGATTCATATAAAGAAAAAGAGAAGACAAGTGCGGCAACATGTTGTTGTTGTGCTTCTGAGCTCCACCTGGTGACTGGCGTTTGGGACAAAAGCTTACAGCACCTGGTATTCCCAGGCGGTCTCCCATCCAAGTACTAACCAGGCCCGACCCTGCTTAGCTTCCGAGATCGGACGAGATCGGGCGTGTTCAGGGTGGTATGGCCGTAAGCGAGGGAGCCTCAGATAAATACCACATATATACATGGACAATGACTTTTCACGCTGCGTCTAGAAGATTCTATGCCTGCGCTTCTCCTCTGTGCTCATCTAGTCACAGATACATAAAAAGAAAAAGAGAAGACAAGTGCGGCAACATGTTGTTGTTGTGCTTCTGAGCTCCACCTGGTGACTGGCGTTTGGGACAAAAGCTTACAGCACCTGGTATTCCCAGGCGGTCTCCCATCCAAGTACTAACCAGGCCCGACCCTGCTTAGCTTCCGAGATCGGACGAGATCGGGCGTGTTCAGGGTGGTATGGCCGTAAGCGAGGGAGCCTCAGATAAATACCACATATATACATGGACAATGACTTTTCACGCTGCGTCTAGAAGATTCTATGCCTGCGCTTCTCCTCTGTGCTCATCTAGTCACAGATTCATATAAAGAAAAAGAGAAGACAAGTGCGGCAACATGTTGTTGTTGTGCTTCTGAGCTCCACCTGGTGACTGGCGTTTGGGACAAAAGCTTACAGCACCTGGTATTCCCAGGCGGTCTCCCATCCAAGTACTAACCAGGCCCGACCCTGCTTAGCTTCCGAGATCGGACGAGATCGGGCGTGTTCAGGGTGGTATGGCCGTAAGCGAGGGAGCCTCAGATAAATACCACATATATACATGGACAATGACTTTTCACACTGCGTCTAGAAGATTCTATGCCTGCGCTTCTCCTCTGTGCTCATCTGGTCACAGAAACATAAAAAGAAAAAGAGAAGACAAGTGCGGCAACATGTTGTTGTTGTGCTTCTGAGCTCCACCTGGTGACTGGCGTTTGGGACAAAAGCTTACAGCACCTGGTATTCCCAGGCGGTCTCCCATCCAAGTACTAACCAGGCCCGACCCTGCTTAGCTTCCGAGATCGGACGAGATCGGGCGTGTTCAGGGTGGTATGGCCGTAAGCGAGGGAGCCTCAGATAAATACCACATATATACATGGACAATGACTTTGCACACTGCGTCTAGAAGATTCTATGCCTGCGCTTCTCCTCTGTGCTCATCTAGTCACAGATTCATATAAAGAAAAAGAGAAGACAAGTGCGGCAACATGTTGTTGTTGTGCTTCTGAGCTCCACCTGGTGACTGGCGTTTGGGACAAAAGCTTACAGCACCTGGTATTCCCAGGCGGTCTCCCATCCAAGTACTAACCACGCCCGACCCTGCTTAGCTTCCGAGATCGGACGAGATCGGGCGTGTTCAGGGTGGTATGGCCGTAAGCGAGGGAGCCTCAGATAAATACCACATATATACATGGACAATGACTTTTCACACTGCGTCTAGAAGATTCTATGCCTGCGCTTCTCCTCTGTGCTCATCTAGTCACAGATACATAAAAAGAAAAAGAGAAGACAAGTGCGGCAACATGTTGTTGTTGTGCTTCTGAGCTCCACCTGGTGACTGGCGTTTGGGACAAAAGCTTACAGCACCTGGTATTCCCAGGCGGTCTCCCATCCAAGTACTAACCAGGCCCGACCCTGCTTAGCTTCCGAGATCGGACGAGATCGGGCGTGTTCAGGGTGGTATGGCCGTAAGCGAGGGAGCCTCAGATAAATACCACATATATAAATGGACAATGACTTTTCACACTGCATCTAGAAGATTCTATGCCTGCGCTTCTCCTCTGTGCTCATCTAGTCACAGAAACATAAAAAGAAAAAGAGAAGACAAGTGCGGCAACATGTTGTTGTTGTGCTTCTGAGCTCCACCTGGTGACTGGCGTTTGGGACAAAAGCTTACAGCACCTGGTATTCCCAGGCGGTCTCCCATCCAAGTACTAACCAGGCCCGACCCTGCTTAGCTTCCGAGATCGGACGAGATCGGGCGTGTTCAGGGTGGTATGGCCATAAGCGAGGGAGCCTCAGATAAATACCACATATGTACATGGACAATGACTTTTCACACTGCGTCTAGAAGATTCTATGCCTGCGCTTCTCCTCTGTGCTCATCTAGTCACAGATTCATATAAAGAAAAAGAGAAGACAAGTGCGGCAACATGTTGTTGTTGTGCTTCTGAGCTCCACCTGGTGACTGGCGTTTGGGACAAAAGCTTACAGCACCTGGTATTCCCAGGCGGTCTCCCATCCAAGTACTAACCAGGCCCGACCCTGCTTAGCTTCCGAGATCGGACGAGATCGGGCGTGTTCAGGGTGGTATGGCCGTAAGCGAGGGAGCCTCAGATAAATACCATATATATACATGGACAATGACTTTTCACACTGCGTCTAGAAGATTCTATGCCTGCGCTTCTCCTCTGTGCTCATCTAGTCACAGATACATAAAAAGAAAAAGAGAAGACAAGTGCGGCAACATGTTGTTGTTGTGCTTCTGAGCTCCACCTGGTGACTGGCGTTTGGGACAAAAACTTACAGCACCTGGTATTCCCAGGCGGTCTCCCATCCAAGTACTAACCAGGCCCGACCCTGCTTAGCTTCCGAGATCGGACGAGATCGGGCGTGTTCAGGGTGGTATGGCCGTAAGCGAGGGAGCCTCAGATAAATACCACATATATACATGGACAATGACTTTTCACACTGCGTCTAGAAGATTCTATGCCTGCGCTTCTCCTCTGTGCTCATCTAGTCACAGATTCATATAAAGAAAAAGAGAAGACAAGTGCGGCAACATGTTGTTGTTGTGCTTCTGAGCTCCACCTGGTGACTGGCGTTTGGGACAAAAGCTTACAGCACCTGGTATTCCCAGGCGGTCTCCCATCCAAGTACTAACCAGGCCCGACCCTGCTTAGCTTCCGAGATCGGACGAGATCGGGCGTGTTCAGGGTGGTATGGCCGTAAGCGAGGGAGCCTCAGATAAATACCACATATATACATGGACAATGACTTTTCACGCTGCGTCTAGAAGGTTCTATGCCTGCGCTTCTCCTCTGTGCTCATCTAGTCACAGATTCATATAAAGAAAAAGAGAAGACAAGTGCGGCAACATGTTGTTGTTGTGCTTCTGAGCTCCACCTGGTGACTGGCGTTTGGGACAAAAGCTTACAGCACCTGGTATTCCTAGGCGGTCTCCCATCCAAGTACTAACCAGGCCCGACCCTGCTTAGCTTCCGAGATCGGACGAGATCGGGCGTGTTCAGGGTGGTATGGCCGTAAGCGAGGGAGCCTCAGATAAATACCACATATATACATGGACAATGACTTTTCACGCTGCGTCTAGAAGATTCTATGCCTGCGCTTCTCCTCTGTGCTCATCGAGTCACAGATTCATATAAAGAAAAAGAGAAGACAAGTGCGGCAACATGTTGTTGTTGTGCTTCTGAGCTCCACCTGGTGACTGGCGTTTGGGACAAAAGCTTACAGCACCTGGTATTCCCAGGCGGTCTCCCATCCAAGTACTAACCAGGCCCGACCCTGCTTAGCTTCCGAGATCGGACGAGATCGGGCGAGATCGGGCGTGTTCAGGGTGGTATGGCCGTAAGCGAGGGAGCCTCAGATAAATACCACATATATACATGGACAATGACTTTTCACGCTGCGTCTAGAAGATTCTATGCCTGCGCTTCTCCTCTGTGCTCATCGAGTCACAGATACATAAAAAGAAAAAGAGAAGACAAGTGCGGCAACATGTTGTTGTTGTGCTTCTGAGCTCCACCTGGTGACTGGCGTTTGGGACAAAAGCTTACAGCACCTGGTATTCCTAGGCGGTCTCCCATCCAAGTACTAACCAGGCCCGACCCTGCTTAGCTTCCGAGATCGGACGAGATCGGGCGTGTTCAGGGTGGTATGGCCGTAAGCGAGGGAGCCTCAGATAAATACCACATATATACATGGACAATGACTTTTCACGCTGCGTCTAGAAGATTCTATGCCTGCGCTTCTCCTCTGTGCTCATCGAGTCACAGATTCATATAAAGAAAAAGAGAAGACAAGTGCGGCAACATGTTGTTGTTGTGCTTCTGAGCTCCACCTGGTGACTGGCGTTTGGGACAAAAGCTTACAGCACCTGGTATTCCCAGGCGGTCTCCCATCCAAGTACTAACCAGGCCCGACCCTGCTTAGCTTCCGAGATCGGACGAGATCGGGCGAGATCGGGCGTGTTCAGGGTGGTATGGCCGTAAGCGAGGGAGCCTCAGATAAATACCACATATATACATGGACAATGACTTTTCACGCTGCGTCTAGAAGATTCTATGCCTGCGCTTCTCCTCTGTGCTCATCGAGTCACAGATACATAAAAAGAAAAAGAGAAGACAAGTGCGGCAACATGTTGTTGTTGTGCTTCTGAGCTCCACCTGGTGACTGGCATTTGGGACAAAAGCTTACAGCACCTGGTATTCCCAGGCGGTCTCCCATCCAAGTACTAACCAGGCCCGACCCTGCTTAGCTTCCGAGATCGGACGAGATCGGGCGTGTTCAGGGTGGTATGGCCGTAAGCGAGGGAGCCTCGGATAAATACCACATATATACATGGACAATGACTTTTCACACTGCGTCTAGAAGATTCTATGCCTGCGCTTCTCCTCTGTGCTCATCTAGTCACAGATTCATATAAAGAAAAAGAGAAGACAAGTGCGGCAACATGTTGTTGTTGTGCTTCTGAGCTCCACCTGGTGACTGGCGTTTGGGACAAAAGCTTACAGCACCTGGTATTCCCAGGCGGTCTCCCATCCAAGTACTAACCAGGCCCGACCCTGCTTAGCTTCCGAGATCGGACGAGATCGGGCGTGTTCAGGGTGGTATGGCCGTAAGCGAGGGAGCCTCAGATAAATACCACATATATACATGGACAATGACTTTTCACGCTGCGTCTAGAAGGTTCTATGCCTGCGCTTCTCCTCTGTGCTCATCTAGTCACAGATTCATATAAAGAAAAAGAGAAGACAAGTGCGGCAACATGTTGTTGTTGTGCTTCTGAGCTCCACCTGGTGACTGGCGTTTGGGACAAAAGCTTACAGCACCTGGTATTCCTAGGCGGTCTCCCATCCAAGTACTAACCAGGCCCGACCCTGCTTAGCTTCCGAGATCGGACGAGATCGGGCGTGTTCAGGGTGGTATGGCCGTAAGCGAGGGAGCCTCAGATAAATACCACATATATACATGGACAATGACTTTTCACGCTGCGTCTAGAAGATTCTATGCCTGCGCTTCTCCTCTGTGCTCATCGAGTCACAGATTCATATAAAGAAAAAGAGAAGACAAGTGCGGCAACATGTTGTTGTTGTGCTTCTGAGCTCCACCTGGTGACTGGCGTTTGGGACAAAAGCTTACAGCACCTGGTATTCCCAGGCGGTCTCCCATCCAAGTACTAACCAGGCCCGACCCTGCTTAGCTTCCGAGATCGGACGAGATCGGGCGAGATCGGGCGTGTTCAGGGTGGTATGGCCGTAAGCGAGGGAGCCTCAGATAAATACCACATATATACATGGACAATGACTTTTCACGCTGCGTCTAGAAGATTCTATGCCTGCGCTTCTCCTCTGTGCTCATCGAGTCACAGATACATAAAAAGAAAAAGAGAAGACAAGTGCGGCAACATGTTGTTGTTGTGCTTCTGAGCTCCACCTGGTGACTGGCATTTGGGACAAAAGCTTACAGCACCTGGTATTCCCAGGCGGTCTCCCATCCAAGTACTAACCAGGCCCGACCCTGCTTAGCTTCCGAGATCGGACGAGATCGGGCGTGTTCAGGGTGGTATGGCCGTAAGCGAGGGAGCCTCAGATAAATACCACATATATACATGGACAATGACTTTTCACGCTGCGTCTAGAAGATTCTATGCCTGCGCTTCTCCTCTGTGCTCATCTAGTCACAGATTCATATAAAGAAAAAGAGAAGACAAGTGCGGCAACATGTTGTTGTTGTGCTTCTGAGCTCCACCTGGTGACTGGCGTTTGGGACAAAAGCTTACAGCACCTGGTATTCCCAGGCGGTCTCCCATCCAAGTACTAACCAGGCCCGACCCTGCTTAGCTTCCGAGATCGGACGAGATCGGGCGTGTTCAGGGTGGTATGGCCGTAAGCGAGGGAGCCTCAGATAAATACCACATATATACATGGACAATGACTTTTCACGCTGCGTCTAGAAGATTCTATGCCTGCGCTTCTCCTCTGTGCTCATCGAGTCACAGATACATAAAAGGAAAAAGAGAAGACAAGTGCAGCAACATGTTGTTGTTGTGCTTCTGAGCTCCACCTGGTGACTGGCATTTGGTACAAAAGCTTACAGCACCTGGTATTCCCAGGCGGTCTCCCATCCAAGTACTAACCAGGACCGACCCCGCTTAGCTTCCGAGATCGGACGAGATCGGGCGTGTTCAGGGTGGTATGGCCGTAAGCGAGGGAGCCTCAGATAAATACCACATATATACATGGACAATGACTTTTCACGCTGCGTCTAGAAGATTCTATGCCTGCGCTTCTCCTCTGTGCTCATCGAGTCACACATACATAAAAAGAAAAAGAGAAGACAAGTGCGGCAACATGTTGTTGTTGTGCTTCTGAGCTCCACCTGGTGACTGGCATTTGGGACAAAAGCTTACAGCACCTGGTATTCCCAGGCGGTCTCCCATCCAAGTACTAACCAGGCCCGACCCTGCTTAGCTTCCGAGATCGGACGAGATCGGGCGTGTTCAGGGTGGTATGGCCGTAAGCGAGGGAGCCTCAGATAAATACCACATATATACATGGACAATGACTTTTCACGCTGCGTCTAGAAGATTCTATGCCTGCGCTTCTCCTCTGTGCTCATCTAGTCACAGATACATAAAAAGAAAAAGAGAAGACAAGTGCGGCAACATGTTGTTGTTGTGCTTCTGAGCTCCACCTGGTGACTGGCGTTTGGGACAAAAGCTTACAGCACCTGGTATTCCCAGGCGGTCTCCCATCCAAGTACTAACCAGGCCCGACCCTGCTTAGCTTCCGAGATCGGACGAGATCGGGCGTGTTCAGGGTGGTATGGCCGTAAGCGAGGGAGCCTCAGATAAATACCACATATATACATGGACAATGACTTTTCACGCTGCGTCTAGAAGATTCTATGCCTGCGCTTCTCCTCTGTGCTCATCTAGTCACAGATTCATATAAAGAAAAAGAGAAGACAAGTGCGGCAACATGTTGTTGTTGTGCTTCTGAGCTCCACCTGGTGACTGGCGTTTGGGACAAAAGCTTACAGCACCTGGTATTCCCAGGCGGTCTCCCATCCAAGTACTAACCAGGCCCGACCCTGCTTAGCTTCCGAGATCGGACGAGATCGGGCGTGTTCAGGGTGGTATGGCCGTAAGCGAGGGAGCCTCAGATAAATACCACATATATACATGGACAATGACTTTTCACGCTGCGTCTAGAAGATTCTATGCCTGCGCTTCTCCTCTGTGCTCATCGAGTCACAGATACATAAAAGGAAAAAGAGAAGACAAGTGCAGCAACATGTTGTTGTTGTGCTTCTGAGCTCCACCTGGTGACTGGCATTTGGTACAAAAGCTTACAGCACCTGGTATTCCCAGGCGGTCTCCCATCCAAGTACTAACCAGCACCGACCCCGCTTAGCTTTCGAGATCGGACGAGATCGGGCGTGTTCAGGGTGGTATGGCCGTAAGCGAGGGAGCCTCAGATAAATACCACATATATACATGGACAATGACTTTTCACGCTGCGTCTAGAAGATTCTATGCCTGCGCTTCTCCTCTGTGCTCATCGAGTCACAGATACATAAAAAGAAAAAGAGAAGACAAGTGCGGCAACATGTTGTTGTTGTGCTTCTGAGCTCCACCTGGTGACTGGCATTTGGGACAAAAGCTTACAGCACCTGGTATTCCCAGGCGGTCTCCCATCCAAGTACTAACCAGGCCCGACCCTGCTTAGCTTCCGAGATCGGACGAGATCGGGCGTGTTCAGGGTGGTATGGCCGTAAGCGAGGGAGCCTCAGATAAATACCACATATATACATGGACAATGACTTTTCACGCTGCGTCTAGAAGATTCTATGCCTGCGCTTCTCCTCTGTGCTCATCTAGTCACAGATACATAAAAAGAAAAAGAGAAGACAAGTGCGGCAACATGTTGTTGTTGTGCTTCTGAGCTCCACCTGGTGACTGGCGTTTGGGACAAAAGCTTACAGCACCTGGTATTCCCAGGCGGTCTCCCATCCAAGTACTAACCAGGCCCGACCCTGCTTAGCTTCCGAGATCGGACGAGATCGGGCGTGTTCAGGGTGGTATGGCCGTAAGCGAGGGAGCCTCAGATAAATACCACATATATACATGGACAATGACTTTTCACGCTGCGTCTAGAAGATTCTATGCCTGCGCTTCTCCTCTGTGCTCATCTAGTCACAGATTCATATAAAGAAAAAGAGAAGACAAGTGCGGCAACATGTTGTTGTTGTGCTTCTGAGCTCCACCTGGTGACTGGCGTTTGGGACAAAAGCTTACAGCACCTGGTATTCCCAGGCGGTCTCCCATCCAAGTACTAACCAGGCCCGACCCTGCTTAGCTTCCGAGATCGGACGAGATCGGGCGTGTTCAGGGTGGTATGGCCGTAAGCGAGGGAGCCTCAGATAAATACCACATATATACATGGACAATGACTTTTCACGCTGCGTCTAGAAGATTCTATGCCTGCGCTTCTCCTCTGTGCTCATCGAGTCACAGATACATAAAAGGAAAAAGAGAAGACAAGTGCAGCAACATGTTGTTGTTGTGCTTCTGAGCTCCACCTGGTGACTGGCATTTGGTACAAAAGCTTACAGCACCTGGTATTCCCAGGCGGTCTCCCATCCAAGTACTAACCAGGACCGACCCCGCTTAGCTTTCGAGATCGGACGAGATCGGGCGTGTTCAGGGTGGTATGGCCGTAAGCGAGGGAGCCTCAGATAAATACCACATATATACATGGACAATGACTTTTCACGCTGCGTCTAGAAGATTCTATGCCTGCGCTTCTCCTCTGTGCTCATCGAGTCACAGATACATAAAAAGAAAAAGAGAAGACAAGTGCGGCAACATGTTGTTGTTGTGCTTCTGAGCTCCACCTGGTGACTGGCATTTGGGACAAAAGCTTACAGCACCTGGTATTCCCAGGCGGTCTCCCATCCAAGTACTAACCAGGCCCGACCCTGCTTAGCTTCCGAGATCGGACGAGATCGGGCGTGTTCAGGGTGGTATGGCCGTAAGCGAGGGAGCCTCAGATAAATACCACATATATAGATGGACAATGACTTTTCACGCTGCGTCTAGAAGATTCTATGCCTGCGCTTCTCCTCTGTGCTCATCTAGTCACAGATACATAAAAAGAAAAAGAGAAGACAAGTGCGGCAACATGTTGTTGTTGTGCTTCTGAGCTCCACCTGGTGACTGGCGTTTGGGACAAAAGCTTACAGCACCTGGTATTCCCAGGCGGTCTCCCATCCAAGTACTAACCAGGCCCGACCCTGCTTAGCTTCCGAGATCGGACGAGATCGGGCGTGTTCAGGGTGGTATGGCCGTAAGCGAGGGAGCCTCAGATAAATACCACATATATACATGGACAATGACTTTTCACGCTGCGTCTAGAAGATTCTATGCCTGCGCTTCTCCTCTGTGCTCATCTAGTCACAGATACATAAAAAGAAAAAGAGAAGACAAGTGCGGCAACATGTTGTTGTTGTGCTTCTGAGCTCCACCTGGTGACTGGCGTTTGGGACAAAAGCTTACAGCACCTGGTATTCCCAGGCGGTCTCCCATCCAAGTACTAACCAGGCCCGACCCTGCTTAGCTTCCGAGATCGGACGAGATCGGGCGTGTTCAGGGTGGTATGGCCGTAAGCGAGGGAGCCTCAGATAAATACCACATATATACATGGACAATGACTTTTCACGCTGCGTCTAGAAGATTCTATGCCTGCGCTTCTCCTCTGTGCTCATCTAGTCACAGATTCATATAAAGAAAAAGAGAAGACAAGTGCGGCAACATGTTGTTGTTGTGCTTCTGAGCTCCACCTGGTGACTGGCGTTTGGGACAAAAGCTTACAGCACCTGGTATTCCCAGGCGGTCTCCCATCCAAGTACTAACCAGGCCCGACCCTGCTTAGCTTCCGAGATCGGACGAGATCGGGCGTGTTCAGGGTGGTATGGCCGTAAGCGAGGGAGCCTCAGATAAATACCACATATATACATGGACAATGACTTTTCACACTGCGTCTAGAAGATTCTATGCCTGCGCTTCTCCTCTGTGCTCATCTAGTCACAGATACATAAAAAGAAAAAGAGAAGACAAGTGCGGCAACATGTTGTTGTTGTGCTTCTGAGCTCCACCTGGTGACTGGCGTTTGGGACAAAAACTTACAGCACCTGGTATTCCCAGGCGGTCTCCCATCCAAGTACTAACCAGGCCCGACCCTGCTTAGCTTCCGAGATCGGACGAGATCGGGCGTGTTCAGGGTGGTATGGCCGTAAGCGAGGGAGCCTCAGATAAATACCACATATATACATGGACAATGACTTTTCACACTGCATCTAGAAGATTCTATGCCTGCGCTTCTCCTCTGTGCTCATCTAGTCACAGAAACATAAAAAGAAAAAGAGAAGACAAGTGCGGCAACATGTTGTTGTTGTGCTTCTGAGCTCCACCTGGTGACTGGCGTTTGGGACAAAAGCTTACAGCACCTGGTATTCCCAGGCGGTCTCCCATCCAAGTACTAACCAGGCCCGACCCTGCTTAGCTTCCGAGATCGGACGAGATCGGGCGTGTTCAGGGTGGTATGGCCGTAAGCGAGGGAGCCTCAGATAAATACCACATATATACATGGACAATGACTTTTCACACTGCGTCTAGAAGATTCTATGCCTGCGCTTCTCCTCTGTGCTCATCTGGTCACAGAAACATAAAAAGAAAAAGAGAAGACAAGTGCGGCAACATGTTGTTGTTGTGCTTCTGAGCTCCACCTGGTGACTGGCGTTTGGGACAAAAGCTTACAGCACCTGGTATTCCCAGGCGGTCTCCCATCCAAGTACTAACCAGGCCCGACCCTGCTTAGCTTCCGAGATCGGACGAGATCGGGCGTGTTCAGGGTGGTATGGCCGTAAGCGAGGGAGCCTCAGATAAATACCACATATATACATGGACAATGACTTTGCACACTGCGTCTAGAAGATTCTATGCCTGCGCTTCTCCTCTGTGCTCATCTAGTCACAGATTCATATAAAGAAAAAGAGAAGACAAGTGCGGCAACATGTTGTTGTTGTGCTTCTGAGCTCCACCTGGTGACTGGCGTTTGGGACAAAAGCTTACAGCACCTGGTATTCCCAGGCGGTCTCCCATCCAAGTACTAACCACGCCCGACCCTGCTTAGCTTCCGAGATCGGACGAGATCGGGCGTGTTCAGGGTGGTATGGCCGTAAGCGAGGGAGCCTCAGATAAATACCACATATATACATGGACAATGACTTTTCACACTGCGTCTAGAAGATTCTATGCCTGCGCTTCTCCTCTGTGCTCATCTAGTCACAGATACATAAAAAGAAAAAGAGAAGACAAGTGCGGCAACATGTTGTTGTTGTGCTTCTGAGCTCCACCTGGTGACTGGCGTTTGGGACAAAAGCTTACAGCACCTGGTATTCCCAGGCGGTCTCCCATCCAAGTACTAACCAGGCCCGACCCTGCTTAGCTTCCGAGATCGGACGAGATCGGGCGTGTTCAGGGTGGTATGGCCGTAAGCGAGGGAGCCTCAGATAAATACCACATATATAAATGGACAATGACTTTTCACACTGCATCTAGAAGATTCTATGCCTGCGCTTCTCCTCTGTGCTCATCTAGTCACAGAAACATAAAAAGAAAAAGAGAAGACAAGTGCGGCAACATGTTGTTGTTGTGCTTCTGAGCTCCACCTGGTGACTGGCGTTTGGGACAAAAGCTTACAGCACCTGGTATTCCCAGGCGGTCTCCCATCCAAGTACTAACCAGGCCCGACCCTGCTTAGCTTCCGAGATCGGACGAGATCGGGCGTGTTCAGGGTGGTATGGCCATAAGCGAGGGAGCCTCAGATAAATACCACATATGTACATGGACAATGACTTTTCACACTGCGTCTAGAAGATTCTATGCCTGCGCTTCTCCTCTGTGCTCATCTAGTCACAGATTCATATAAAGAAAAAGAGAAGACAAGTGCGGCAACATGTTGTTGTTGTGCTTCTGAGCTCCACCTGGTGACTGGCGTTTGGGACAAAAGCTTACAGCACCTGGTATTCCCAGGCGGTCTCCCATCCAAGTACTAACCAGGCCCGACCCTGCTTAGCTTCCGAGATCGGACGAGATCGGGCGTGTTCAGGGTGGTATGGCCGTAAGCGAGGGAGCCTCAGATAAATACCATATATATACATGGACAATGACTTTTCACACTGCGTCTAGAAGATTCTATGCCTGCGCTTCTCCTCTGTGCTCATCTAGTCACAGATACATAAAAAGAAAAAGAGAAGACAAGTGCGGCAACATGTTGTTGTTGTGCTTCTGAGCTCCACCTGGTGACTGGCGTTTGGGACAAAAGCTTACAGCACCTGGTATTCCCAGGCGGTCTCCCATCCAAGTACTAACCAGGCCCGACCCTGCTTAGCTTCCCCCGACCCTGCTTAGCTTCCGAGATCGGACGAGATCGGGCGTGTTCAGGGTGGTATGGCCGTAAGCGAGGGAGCCTCAGATAAATACCACATATATACATGGACAATGACTTTTCACACTGCGTCTAGAAGATTCTATGCCTGCGCTTCTCCTCTGTGCTCATCTAGTCACAGATTCATAAAAAGAAAAAGAGAAGACAAGTGCGGCAACATGTTGTTGTTGTGCTTCTGAGCTCCACCTGGTGACCGGCGTTTGGGACAAAAGCTTACAGCACCTGGTATTCCCAGGCGGTCTCCCATCCAAGTACTAACCAGGCCCGACCCTGCTTAGCTTCCGAGATCGGACGAGATCGGGCGTGTTCAGGGTGGTATGGCCGTAAGCGAGGGAGCCTCAGATAAATACCACATATATACATGGACAATGACTTTTCACACTGCGTCTAGAAGATTCTATGCCTGCGCTTCTCCTCTGTGCTCATCTAGTCACAGATTCATAAAAAGAAAAAGAGAAGACAAGTGCGGCAACATGTTGTTGTTGTGCTTCTGAGCTCCACCTGGTGACCGGCGTTTGGGACAAAAGCTTACAGCACCTGGTATTCCCAGGCGGTCTCCCATCCAAGTACTAACCAGGCCCGACCCTGCTTAGCTTCCGAGATCGGACGAGATCGGGCGTGTTCAGGGTGGTATGGCCGTAAGCGAGGGAGCCTCAGATAAATACCACATATATACATGGACAATGACTTTTCACACTGCGTCTAGAAGATTCTATGCCTGCGCTTCTCCTCTGTGCTCATCTAGTCACAGATTCATAAAAAGAAAAAGAGAAGACAAGTGCGGCAACATGTTGTTGTTGTGCTTCTGAGCTCCACCTGGTGACCGGCGTTTGGGACAAAAGCTTACAGCACCTGGTATTCCCAGGCGGTCTCCCATCCAAGTACTAACCAGGCCCGACCCTGCTTAGCTTCCGAGATCGGACGAGATCGGGCGTGTTCAGGGTGGTATGGCCGTAAGCGAGGGAGCCTCAGATAAATACCACATATATACATGGACAATGACTTTTCACACTGCGTCTAGAAGATTCTATGCCTGCGCTTCTCCTCTGTGCTCATCTAGTCACAGATTCATAAAAAGAAAAAGAGAAGACAAGTGCGGCAACATGTTGTTGTTGTGCTTCTGAGCTCCACCTGGTGACCGGCGTTTGGGACAAAAGCTTACAGCACCTGGTATTCCCAGGCGGTCTCCCATCCAAGTACTAACCAGGCCCGACCCTGCTTAGCTTCCGAGATCGGACGAGATCGGGCGTGTTCAGGGTGGTATGGCCGTAAGCGAGGGAGCCTCAGATAAATACCACATATATACATGGACAATGACTTTTCACACTGCGTCTAGAAGATTCTATGCCTGCGCTTCTCCTCTGTGCTCATCTAGTCACAGATTCATAAAAAGAAAAAGAGAAGACAAGTGCGGCAACATGTTGTTGTTGTGCTTCTGAGCTCCACCTGGTGACCGGCGTTTGGGACAAAAGCTTACAGCACCTGGTATTCCCAGGCGGTCTCCCATCCAAGTACTAACCAGGCCCGACCCTGCTTAGCTTCCGAGATCGGACGAGATCGGGCGTGTTCAGGGTGGTATGGCCGTAAGCGAGGGAGCCTCAGATAAATACCACATATATACATGGACAATGACTTTTCACACTGCGTCTAGAAGATTCTATGCCTGCGCTTCTCCTCTGTGCTCATCTAGTCACAGATTCAGAAAAAGAAAAAGAGAAGACAAGTGCGGCAACATGTTGTTGTTGTGCTTCTGAGCTCCACCTGGTGACCGGCGTTTGGGACAAAAGCTTACAGCACCTGGTATTCCCAGGCGGTCTCCCATCCAAGTACTAACCAGGCCCGACCCTGCTTAGCTTCCGAGATCGGACGAGATCGGGCGTGTTCAGGGTGGTATGGCCGTAAGCGAGGGAGCCTCAGATAAATACCACATATATACATGGACAATGACTTTTCACACTGCGTCTAGAAGATTCTATGCCTGCGCTTCTCCTCTGTGCTCATCTAGTCACAGATTCATAAAAAGAAAAAGAGAAGACAAGTGCGGCAACATGTTGTTGTTGTGCTTCTGAGCTCCACCTGGTGACCGGCGTTTGGGACAAAAGCTTACAGCACCTGGTATTCCCAGGCGGTCTCCCATCCAAGTACTAACCAGGCCCGACCCTGCTTAGCTTCCGAGATCGGACGAGATCGGGCGTGTTCAGGGTGGTATGGCCGTAAGCGAGGGAGCCCCAGATAAATACCACATATATACATGGACAATGACTTTTCACACTGCGTCTAGAAGATTCTATGCCTGCGCTTCTCCTCTGTGCTCATCTAGTCACAGATTCATAAAAAGAAAAAGAGAAGACAAGTGCGGCAACATGTTGTTGTTGTGCTTCTGAGCTCCACCTGGTGACCGGCGTTTGGGACAAAAGCTTACAGCACCTGGTATTCCCAGGCGGTCTCCCATCCAAGTACTAACCAGGCCCGACCCTGCTTAGCTTCCGAGATCGGACGAGATCGGGCGTGTTCAGGGTGGTATGGCCGTAAGCGAGGGAGCCTCAGATAAATACCACATATATACATGGACAATGACTTTTCACACTGCGTCTAGAAGATTCTATGCCTGCGCTTCTCCTCTGTGCTCATCTAGTCACAGATTCATAAAAAGAAAAAGAGAAGACAAGTGCGGCAACATGTTGTTGTTGTGCTTCTGAGCTCCACCTGGTGACCGGCGTTTGGGACAAAAGCTTACAGCACCTGGTATTCCCAGGCGGTCTCCCATCCAAGTACTAACCAGGCCCGACCCTGCTTAGCTTCCGAGATCGGACGAGATCGGGCGTGTTCAGGGTGGTATGGCCGTAAGCGAGGGAGCCTCAGATAAATACCACATATATACATGGACAATGACTTTTCACACTGCGTCTAGAAGATTCTATGCCTGCGCTTCTCCTCTGTGCTCATCTAGTCACAGATTCATAAAAAGAAAAAGAGAAGACAAGTGCGGCAACATGTTGTTGTTGTGCTTCTGAGCTCCACCTGGTGACCGGCGTTTGGGACAAAAGCTTACAGCACCTGGTATTCCCAGGCGGTCTCCCATCCAAGTACTAACCAGGCCCGACCCTGCTTAGCTTCCGAGATCGGACGAGATCGGGCGTGTTCAGGGTGGTATGGCCGTAAGCGAGGGAGCCTCAGATAAATACCACATATATACATGGACAATGACTTTTCACACTGCGTCTAGAAGATTCTATGCCTGCGCTTCTCCTCTGTGCTCATCTAGTCACAGATTCATAAAAAGAAAAAGAGAAGACAAGTGCGGCAACATGTTGTTGTTGTGCTTCTGAGCTCCACCTGGTGACCGGCGTTTGGGACAAAAGCTTACAGCACCTGGTATTCCCAGGCGGTCTCCCATCCAAGTACTAACCAGGCCCGACCCTGCTTAGCTTCCGAGATCGGACGAGATCGGGCGTGTTCAGGGTGGTATGGCCGTAAGCGAGGGAGCCTCAGATAAATACCACATATATACATGGACAATGACTTTTCACACTGCGTCTAGAAGATTCTATGCCTGCGCTTCTCCTCTGTGCTCATCTAGTCACAGATTCATAAAAAGAAAAAGAGAAGACAAGTGCGGCAACATGTTGTTGTTGTGCTTCTGAGCTCCACCTGGTGACCGGCGTTTGGGACAAAAGCTTACAGCACCTGGTATTCCCAGGCGGTCTCCCATCCAAGTACTAACCAGGCCCGACCCTGCTTAGCTTCCGAGATCGGACGAGATCGGGCGTGTTCAGGGTGGTATGGCCGTAAGCGAGGGAGCCTCAGATAAATACCACATATATACATGGACAATGACTTTTCACACTGCGTCTAGAAGATTCTATGCCTGCGCTTCTCCTCTGTGCTCATCTAGTCACAGATTCATAAAAAGAAAAAGAGAAGACAAGTGCGGCAACATGTTGTTGTTGTGCTTCTGAGCTCCACCTGGTGACCGGCGTTTGGGACAAAAGCTTACAGCACCTGGTATTCCCAGGCGGTCTCCCATCCAAGTACTAACCAGGCCCGACCCTGCTTAGCTTCCGAGATCGGACGAGATCGGGCGTGTTCAGGGTGGTATGGCCGTAAGCGAGGGAGCCTCAGATAAATACCACATATATACATGGACAATGACTTTTCACACTGCGTCTAGAAGATTCTATGCCTGCGCTTCTCCTCTGTGCTCATCTAGTCACAGATTCATAAAAAGAAAAAGAGAAGACAAGTGCGGCAACATGTTGTTGTTGTGCTTCTGAGCTCCACCTGGTGACTGGCGTTTGGGACAAAAGCTTACAGCACCTGGTATTCCCAGGCGGTCTCCCATCCAAGTACTAACCAGGCCCGACCCTGCTTAGCTTCCGAGATCGGACGAGATCGGGTGTGTTCAGGGTGGTATGGCCGTAAGCGAGGGAGCCTCAGATAAATACCACATATATACATGGACAATGACTTTTCACACTGCGTCTAGAAGATTCTATGCCTGCGCTTCTCCTCTGTGCTCATCTAGTCACAGATTCATAAAAAGAAAAAGAGAAGACAAGTGCGGCAACATGTTGTTGTTGTGCTTCTGAGCTCCACCTGGTGACTGGCGTTTGGGACAAAAGCTTACAGCACCTGGTATTCCCAGGCGGTCTCCCATCCAAGTACTAACCAGGCCCGACCCTGCTTAGCTTCCGAGATCGGACGAGATCGGGCGTGTTCAGGGTGGTATGGCCGTAAGCGAGGGAGCCTCAGATAAATACCACATATATACATGGACAATGACTTTTCACACTGCGTCTAGAAGATTCTATGCCTGCGCTTCTCCTCTGTGCTCATCTAGTCACAGATTCATAAAAAGAAAAAGAGAAGACAAGTGCGGCAACATGTTGTTGTTGTGCTTCTGAGCTCCACCTGGTGACCGGCGTTTGGGACAAAAGCTTACAGCACCTGGTATTTCCAGGCGGTCTCCCATCCAAGTACTAACCAGGCCCGACCCTGCTTAGCTTCCGAGATCGGACGAGATCGGGCGTGTTCAGGGTGGTATGGCCGTAAGCGAGGGAGCCTCAGATAAATACCACATATATACATGGACAATGACTTTTCACACTGCGTCTAGAAGATTCTATGCCTGCGCTTCTCCTCTGTGCTCATCTAGTCACAGATTCACAAAAAGAAAAAGAGAAGACAAGTGCGGCAACATGTTGTTGTTGTGCTTCTGAGCTCCACCTGGTGACCGGCGTTTGGGACAAAAGCTTACAGCACCTGGTATTCCCAGGCGGTCTCCCATCCAAGTACTAACCAGGCCCGACCCTGCTTAGCTTCCGAGATCGGACGAGATCGGGCGTGTTCAGGGTGGTATGGCCGTAAGCGAGGGAGCCTCAGATAAATACCACATATATACATGGACAATGACTTTTCACACTGCGTCTAGAAGATTCTATGCCTGCGCTTCTCCTCTGTGCTCATCTAGTCACAGATTCAGAAAAAGAAAAAGAGAAGACAAGTGCGGCAACATGTTGTTGTTGTGCTTCTGAGCTCCACCTGGTGACCGGCGTTTGGGACAAAAGCTTACAGCACCTGGTATTCCCAGGCGGTCTCCCATCCAAGTACTAACCAGGCCCGACCCTGCTTAGCTTCCGAGATCGGACGAGATCGGGCGTGTTCAGGGTGGTATGGCCGTAAGCGAGGGAGCCTCAGATAAATACCACATATATACATGGACAATGACTTTTCACACTGCGTCTAGAAGATTCTATGCCTGCGCTTCTCCTCT
>CM055195.1:20823717-20878717 GCA_029224185.1 Karalla daura
TAGAAGATTCTATGCCTGCGCTTCTCCTCTGTGCTCATCTAGTCACAGATTCAGAAAAAGAAAAAGAGAAGACAAGTGCGGCAACATGTTGTTGTTGTGCTTCTGAGCTCCACCTGGTGACCGGCGTTTGGGACAAAAGCTTACAGCACCTGGTATTCCCAGGCGGTCTCCCATCCAAGTACTAACCAGGCCCGACCCTGCTTAGCTTCCGAGATCGGACGAGATCGGGCGTGTTCAGGGTGGTATGGCCGTAAGCGAGGGAGCCTCAGATAAATACCACATATATACATGGACAATGACTTTTCACACTGCGTCTAGAAGATTCTATGCCTGCGCTTCTCCTCTGTGCTCATCTAGTCACAGATTCAGAAAAAGAAAAAGAGAAGACAAGTGCGGCAACATGTTGTTGTTGTGCTTCTGAGCTCCACCTGGTGACCGGCGTTTGGGACAAAAGCTTACAGCACCTGGTATTCCCAGGCGGTCTCCCATCCAAGTACTAACCAGGCCCGACCCTGCTTAGCTTCCGAGATCGGACGAGATCGGGCGGGTTCAGGGTGGTATGGCCGTAAGCGAGAGAGCCTCAGATAAATACCACATATATACATGGACAATGACTTTTCACACTGCGTCTAGAAGATTCTATGCCTGCGCTTCTCCTCTGTGCTCATCTAGTCACAGATTCAGAAAAAGAAAAAGAGAAGACAAGTGCGGCAACATGTTGTTGTTGTGCTTCTGAGCTCCACCTGGTGACCGGCGTTTGGGACAAAAGCTTACAGCACCTGGTATTCCCAGGCGGTCTCCCATCCAAGTACTAACCAGGCCCGACCCTGCTTAGCTTCCGAGATCGGACGAGATCGGGCGTGTTCAGGGTGGTATGGCCGTAAGCGAGGGAGCCTCAGATAAATACCACATATATACATGGACAATGACTTTTCACACTGCGTCTAGAAGATTCTATGCCTGCGCTTCTCCTCTGTGCTCATCTAGTCACAGATTCATAAAAAGAAAAAGAGAAGACAAGTGCGGCAACATGTTGTTGTTGTGCTTCTGAGCTCCACCTGGTGACCGGCGTTTGGGACAAAAGCTTACAGCACCTGGTATTCCCAGGCGGTCTCCCATCCAAGTACTAACCAGGCCCGACCCTGCTTAGCTTCCGAGATCGGGCGTGTTCAGGGTGGTAAGGCCGTAAGCGAGGGAGCCTCAGATAAATACCACATATATACATGGACAATGACTTTTCACACTGCGTCTAGAAGATTCTATGCCTGCGCTTCTCCTCTGTGCTCATCTAGTCACAGATTCAGAAAAAGAAAAAGAGAAGACAAGTGCGGCAACATGTTGTTGTTGTGCTTCTGAGCTCCACCTGGTGACCGGCGTTTGGGACAAAAGCTTACAGCACCTGGTATTCCCAGGCGGTCTCCCATCCAAGTACTAACCAGGCCCGACCCTGCTTAGCTTCCGAGATCGGACGAGATCGGGCGTGTTCAGGGTGGTATGGCCGTAAGCGAGGGAGCCTCAGATAAATACCACATATATACATGGACAATGACTTTTCACACTGCGTCTAGAAGATTCTATGCCTGCGCTTCTCCTCTGTGCTCATCTAGTCACAGATTCAGAAAAAGAAAAAGAGAAGACAAGTGCGGCAACATGTTGTTGTTGTGCTTCTGAGCTCCACCTGGTGACCGGCGTTTGGGACAAAAGCTTACAGCACCTGGTATTCCCAGGCGGTCTCCCATCCAAGTACTAACCAGGCCCGACCCTGCTTAGCTTCCGAGATCGGACGAGATCGGGCGTGTTCAGGGTGGTATGGCCGTAAGCGAGGGAGCCTCAGATAAATACCACATATATACATGGACAATGACTTTTCACACTGCGTCTAGAAGATTCTATGCCTGCGCTTCTCCTCTGTGCTCATCTAGTCACAGATTCATAAAAAGAAAAAGAGAAGACAAGTGCGGCAACATGTTGTTGTTGTGCTTCTGAGCTCCACCTGGTGACCGGCGTTTGGGACAAAAGCTTACAGCACCTGGTATTCCCAGGCGGTCTCCCATCCAAGTACTAACCAGGCCCGACCCTGCTTAGCTTCCGAGATCGGACGAGATCGGGCGTGTTCAGGGTGGTATGGCCGTAAGCGAGGGAGCCTCAGATAAATACCACATATATACATGGACAATGACTTTTCACACTGCGTCTAGAAGATTCTATGCCTGCGCTTCTCCTCTGTGCTCATCTAGTCACAGATTCATAAAAAGAAAAAGAGAAGACAAGTGCGGCAACATGTTGTTGTTGTGCTTCTGAGCTCCACCTGGTGACCGGCGTTTGGGACAAAAGCTTACAGCACCTGGTATTCCCAGGCGGTCTCCCATCCAAGTACTAACCAGGCCCGACCCTGCTTAGCTTCCGAGATCGGACGAGATCGGGCGTGTTCAGGGTGGTATGGCCGTAAGCGAGGGAGCCTCAGATAAATACCACATATATACATGGACAATGACTTTTCACACTGCGTCTAGAAGATTCTATGCCTGCGCTTCTCCTCTGTGCTCATCTAGTCACAGATTCAGAAAAAGAAAAAGAGAAGACAAGTGCGGCAACATGTTGTTGTTGTGCTTCTGAGCTCCACCTGGTGACCGGCGTTTGGGACAAAAGCTTACAGCACCTGGTATTCCCAGGCGGTCTCCCATCCAAGTACTAACCAGGCCCGACCCTGCTTAGCTTCCGAGATCGGACGAGATCGGGCGTGTTCAGGGTGGTATGGCCGTAAGCGAGGGAGCCTCAGATAAATACCACATATATACATGGACAATGACTTTTCACACTGCGTCTAGAAGATTCTATGCCTGCGCTTCTCCTCTGTGCTCATCTAGTCACAGATTCAGAAAAAGAAAAAGAGAAGACAAGTGCGGCAACATGTTGTTGTTGTGCTTCTGAGCTCCACCTGGTGACCGGCGTTTGGGACAAAAGCTTACAGCACCTGGTATTCCCAGGCGGTCTCCCATCCAAGTACTAACCAGGCCCGACCCTGCTTAGCTTCCGAGATCGGACGAGATCGGGCGTGTTCAGGGTGGTATGGCCGTAAGCGAGGGAGCCTCAGATAAATACCACATATATACATGGACAATGACTTTTCACACTGCGTCTAGAAGATTCTATGCCTGCGCTTCTCCTCTGTACTCATCTAGTCACAGATTCATAAAAAGAAAAAGAGAAGACAAGTGCGGCAACATGTTGTTGTTGTGCTTCTGAGCTCCACCTGGTGACCGGCGTTTGGGACAAAAGCTTACAGCACCTGGTATTCCCAGGCGGTCTCCCATCCAAGTACTAACCAGGCCCGACCCTGCTTAGCTTCCGAGATCGGACGAGATCGGGCGTGTTCAGGGTGGTATGGCCGTAAGCGAGGGAGCCTCAGATAAATACCACATATATACATGGACAATGACTTTTCACACTGCGTCTAGAAGATTCTATGCCTGCGCTTCTCCTCTGTGCTCATCTAGTCACAGATTCATAAAAAGAAAAAGAGAAGACAAGTGCGGCAACATGTTGTTGTTGTGCTTCTGAGCTCCACCTGGTGACTGGCGTTTGGGACAAAAGCTTACAGCACCTGGTATTCCCAGGCGGTCTCCCATCCAAGTACTAACCAGGCCCGACCCTGCTTAGCTTCCGAGATCGGACGAGATCGGGCGTGTTCAGGGTGGTATGGCCGTAAGCGAGGGAGCCTCAGATAAATACCACATATATACATGGACAATGACTTTTCACACTGCGTCTAGAAGATTCTATGCCTGCGCTTCTCCTCTGTGCTCATCTAGTCACAGATTCATAAAAAGAAAAAGAGAAGACAAGTGCGGCAACATGTTGTTGTTGTGCTTCTGAGCTCCACCTGGTGACCGGCGTTTGGGACAAAAGCTTACAGCACCTGGTATTCCCAGGCGGTCTCCCATCCAAGTACTAACCAGGCCCGACCCTGCTTAGCTTCCGAGATCGGACGAGATCGGGCGTGTTCAGGGTGGTATGGCCGTAAGCGAGGGAGCCTCAGATAAATACCACATATATACATGGACAATGACTTTTCACACTGCGTCTAGAAGATTCTATGCCTGCGCTTCTCCTCTGTGCTCATCTAGTCACAGATTCATAAAAAGAAAAAGAGAAGACAAGTGCGGCAACATGTTGTTGTTGTGCTTCTGAGCTCCACCTGGTGACCGGCGTTTGGGACAAAAGCTTACAGCACCTGGTATTCCCAGGCGGTCTCCCATCCAAGTACTAACCAGGCCCGACCCTGCTTAGCTTCCGAGATCGGACGAGATTTTTTTTTTTTTTTTTTTTTTAATAATTTATTTATTATTAAAAAACACTATTACATATTACTGTTTATGTACACCACACAATTGTAAGGAAAATAATGATGCAACACATACAACAACATTCAAAACAAAAACATATGACAACATCTATGAACAACTTGGCATTTCAATTTTTAATCCAGCCTCTTTTGCATGGATGAAAGGGTTTTTGTTCATCAGTTTTTTGCTTAATAAATCCAACTTCCCTCTGCTGTTACAATAGACATAAATCGTGTCAATTACCCTTCGCGTCTTTGCTTCAAACAGTCTGCAGATGTCTACCTCTTTTCCTCTTTGCCTTTTAATCACTCTCCTTACCCACACTGAATGTCTTGCCACTGCTAGAAAGAGCTGCAATGCGTGAATATTCCCTGCATTCCTGACAACACCAAACAAAAATATTTTTTCCCAGTGCTTATTCACATACTCCTCCTTCACCCCAAAACCAATCACTATCCTCCTCACTTTATCTTTGAAACAAATTAACTTTTCACAGTTAAAAAACATATGTTTAAAACCTTCTCTTTCCTTTTCACACATCCTGCACACATCACTTTGTACATAGCCCATTTTTAACAGTCGCATCTCATTTAACACACAATTATGCCTCAGTCTGAAGTCAAAGTCCTCAAGGATTGGGCATTTCAGGGTCAATCTTAAATCCTTCCAGATTTCGTCTTCCCTCAGATCCTTCCACATGTTCAACCAATACTCATTTGACTTTGGCTTGATAAAGACTTTCCCCCTAAAAAATATATACAATTGTTTTAGCACACAACATTCAAAAGAACCTTGTGCCTCCTTTAGCACAATGTTAAACTGACCTTCTAATCCCTTTTCAGTCCCTTTTTCCTCTTCTTCTATTCTTTCCATCCACTTTTTTGGTATCGCTTGAATGATCATTTTGAGCTCTTTTTCTATTGTTTCTCGCTCATATTCCTCTTCCACCTTCCTTAGTTCCTCCACAATACCTTGGAACGGCAAGAGTCCAGGTCTTATCTCATAGAAAAGATCTCTTATCACCCTAAAACCAGCATGAAACCATGTTTTAAAAAAATTGTTTCCCCCAATTTTAAGATTTCTATTTAGAAACAAGGGCTGATTTAAAATTGCTTCTCTCCCGACTGGCTTAATATTTAGACAGACTTTGAATTCTCCCCACGCTCTTAAAACTTCTCGATAAAAATCTGGAATGCCGACCGTCATGCTGTCTTTGATTTCCATCCACAGAACTGAAATACCCATTCCGAAAATCTCATTGAAAAAATATTTCATTGTTTGTTTCCAGTCCATTTTGCCCTCTTTTAGAAATCTTTGAATGGTTTTAACTCTCAAGGCCTTCAGCCTTACTATGGGGTCAATCATTCCCAGACCTCCCTCCTCCACCGGCCCGATCAATGTCTCATATTTGATTCGAGGTTGTTTCCCGTTCCATATAAAATTAGTCATTATACTTTTGAAATCTTTTGCAACCGATTGTGGTAGACTGACTGAATTAAGGACGTACCAAATTTTGGACAAAAACAATGTATTGAGCACCAGAATTTTACCCTTAAGGGTGAGACACCTTCGCCTCCAAAATGCCAATTTTTTCTGTGCTTTCCCCATTACCTCCTCCCATATTTCCTTACTTGTCAATTTTTCATTTATCCCCACTCTTACCCCCAGAATTTTCATATTATCCCTTACTTCCTTAAAGGGTAATGTCACGGGCAGGGTATTTCTTTTACCTACACTCATGACCTCTGTTTTGTTAACATTCATTCTAGCACCAGAACCTCTACAATAAATCTCCAACAATTTCATGCTTCTTAAAATACTGTTTTCATCCTTCAAAACAAGCGTTGTGTCATCTGCGTACTGGTAAATCTTCATATTTGAATCAGACCCTTGAAAAGCTCTCACTGAAATTCCTTGGATGTCTCGATCAGCATTTATTGCCAGACCCAAAGGCTCGGCAACTAGAGTGTAGAGCAATGCCGAAAGTGGACACCCTTGTCTAATTGATCTGGTTAAGCAGATAAAATCAGTTATAAAACCATTTACCTTGATGCAACTTTTAGCTTCTGAGTAGAGACACCTCAAACACCTGATAAACTTATCTCCAAAATTGAACCTTTCCAGCATGCTGAATAAAAAATCGTGCTCCACCCTATCAAAAGCTTTCTCAAAATCAATGTTTAAAATGAAACCATCCTGCTTTTCCCTGTCCATGTACCATATTTTATCTCTGATACTGTTTATTGTGTCTGAGATATCTCGACCTAATATGGCATATGCCTGACTAGTCTGAATAACTGTGGGTAAAACCACCTTCAGTCTGTTTGCCATTACTTTTGCTAAAATCTTGTAGTCACAGTTTAAGAGGCTAATGGGTCTGAAGTTTTTTAGGTCCGATTTATCACCTGTTTTCTTATATATTATCTTAATTATTCCCTTTGTCATTGATGGGCTTAGAGCCCCGCCTTCCCACACCTCCCTATAGATTGAGCTTAGTATTGGAATTAATGTCGTTTTGAAGACCTTGTAAAACTCACACGGCAAACCATCTAGACCTGGACTCTTGCCATTCATCATTTCCCCTAATGCAACTTCAATCTCCTCATTTGTTATGTCCCTGTTGCAACTATCTCTGTCACTCATATCCACTCCTGTTTTAATATGACTTAATAGAAACTCTTTTGCCTCCGGATCAATACCTTCCTTGGTAAAGAGATCCTTGTAAAACCTACATACTTCTTTTAAAATACCAACCTTGTCACAAATTTTTGAACCGTCACTACCCTTAACACACTGAATTTCTTCAGCCTTCTGTCTGCTTTTCTCCAAATCAAAGAAAAACCTTGTACACCTTTCTCCCTCAACCATATAGTTTGCCCTACTTCTGATCATTGCACCTCTACATTTATTCTCTTCTATCTTTTGCAAAGCCTCTTCTAATTCTATTATCTTATCGATGTCTTCAGTTCCCTCGTCTACTTTCTTTAATTCTTTTCCCAGCTTCTTTGCTAAATCTTCTTCAATCTGTTTTCCTTCTTTCCTTATCTTCTGACAATATTTTATCGTATGCTTCTTAATATCATACTTTAAATTATCCCACCAAACACTCATACATTCTTTGTACAACTCCATTTTTCCAGTCGAGTTTAGAATTAGTTCTTCTACTTGTCTTTTATATAGACTGTCTTCTAACACCTCTGTGTTCAAAAGCCAAATGCCTGGTCCTCTCTCCATTTTGTTAGAATCCAGTGCCAACATCAAATAATTATGATCGCTAGCATAGCACATTTTATACTGGACCCTAAACACATTGTTTACTATGTCCTGTTGGACCAAAGCCAAATCAATCCTACTCTGATTTACTTTTCTTCTGACAACTTCTATTCTGCTGTATTCCCTTTTCCAACCATTCATTTTCCTCCAAACATCACTCAAATTATGCTTTTCCATGACTCCCTTCAATTCCATTCTTCCTCTGTCGGGTCTATACACCATATTCTCTCCAACATCTTTTCTCTCTAGAGCTGTATTGAAATCTCCCATTAAAATGACATTCTCCCATTTTTCCATAAGCGTTCCCAACCTTCTGAAAAAAACCACCCTCTCAACTGCTTCATTTGGTGCGTGAATATTACATACGGTTACTTTTTCATTCCCTTTTTCCATACATAGCGCTAATGCCGTTCCTTCACCATCACTGTATACTTCTGTTATTTTATCAAAAATATTCCTTTTCACCAAAAACACCACTCCTCTCCCTTTCCTTTTGCTGTTATTATAAAACATTTCACCATCCCATTGCGCCCTAAAACTCTCTGCAATTTCTTTGGTCCAGTTTGTTTCTTGCATTAATATTATGTCATTTTTCATACACTCCCCTATGACTCTATGTATTTTCTGTGGATTTCGTCCCCCTCTGATGTTAATAGAGATAAAATTCCACCTCATTAAGAGATAAAATACCAAAGAGTAAAAAAAGAAACTGAACCATTTGGACACCATCATTTAAAGGTCTTCATTTTCTTGCTCCATGCTCATTTCCTTTAATTACCGTCCTCTCTTGAATCCTTACATTCCTCCTTAGGCCTTGGTTCCTCAGCACCTCTTGTAAGTTAACTTTTATTTCCTTTTTCCTTTTCCTTTTCGCCTGCTTTAGCTGAAGAAGTCTGCTAAAGGCCTTTTCGCCCTTATTCTCTTCCAAAGGTCTCTTCTCCTCCTTTTCCACTGTGTCCATTTTTTCCTCTCCTTCCAGTTGCTCAATCTCCTCTCTCTCCTGCCCACATGCTTCTCCAGGGACACTCTCAGGTTCTTCTGAGCTTGTGCTGGCCTCCACCTCCAGCACCTCACTTGCCTTCTGAAAACCTGTCTCCGGACTTAAGTTTTCTGGGAGAGGCACATTTTGGGTCTGTCCTGTGCAGATCTCTTTACTTATATCCACCACCGTTACCCTCTTCTCCTGGAGAGGCTCTGGGAAGTTCTCCACATCCTCCTCCTCCATCTCTGCTCCTCTTTCCTCCTCACTGGATGACGTCCCGCAGTTGCACCGCATCAGGGCACGGCCACAATCGGGGCATTTGATTGCCTGACACTCTCGGGCATAGTGCCCTTGTTGAAGGCATTCATAACAGGTGAACTCAGGACAGTCCCTCTGAACATGCCCTGGACTCATACACAACCGACAGATCTTTACTTGCCTGTTATGTATCACCCTGCAGTACTGGGGACCATCTGGTGTCTCAAACCTTGTGCTGTATGGTAGTGAGACAATATCCTGAGGAAATCGCACTTTGATGTACCGTGTGCCGTCTGCAATCTCAGTGCCCGGGTAGAAACGCCGTCTGAGTGGGAGGATGGGTTCCACTCCCCATTTCACTAGCCTCTCCAGGATTGTATCGTCCTTGATATACGGTGGTAGGTGAAGAAAAGAGACCATCACCTCATTTTTATAAAGCGCTTTTACTTCCACTCTTTGCTGTTCATAAAAGATGCCCTCCTCTAAAAGTTCACAGGCTTCTTTAGTGTCCAGAGTAGCTTCAAATTGCTTATTTTGGGTTGGTCTCAGTGCCAAAAGAGCACTAAATCCCACAACCTCTTCAATTACTTTAATCAACTTTAATACATTGATTCCTGATATCTCTTCAGTTTCCAAAAGCATAGTCCTTTCTTTCATATATTCTCTTCTGGATCTCTGACTTTGCTCAGCTTTCATGTCTTTATCCTCCTTACCCTGCACTTTTAAGACTTTTTTGTTGTCAGTGTCCCTTTGTTGAGTCATGCTGCTGCCATTTGCTGTGCCCTCAGCCATTTTGACCTGACTTCCTCGGTTCTCTTCACCTAACCCCAAATCATTTGCACCTTCCACTGGATTGTTGCTATATTGAGCATTCCTTTCAGCCTCTTGCTTTCTTTTGTCCTTTTTAGAAAACATCACAAATCCATCATCAAACGCTTGTCTTTTGTCCAGTCCATTATTCATTTCCTTAATGCTTGTCAAGTCTTTCCCCTTGTTTGAAGAGCTGTCCTCTCTCATGGTTGGATTTACCTTTTGTGAGTTGTAGCCAGTATTCCCATCCGATAATTGTTTTAAATCCTTCACTGTGCAATCCTTTGCCAATCCAGCTTGCCATGTGGTCCCATCCATTTTGAAGAAGAAAAGAAAGAAAAACCTAAACTAAACAAATGAAAAAAGCTCACCCAAGCAGTAAATACTGCTGGGCTCGCTTGACTTAGTATTTATGCAACCAAGGTATAAAGATGTGTTTTACAAAAACCACTCACAAAAGAAAAATATTCATGAGCATGAGGGAGCCTAGCTCCCTCACCTGCTTCTGCTGTCTCACACAGGAAATGGGCGTAGCTTCTCTGTGTTCAGGGTGGTATGGCCGTAAGCGAGGGAGCCTCAGATAAATACCACATATATACATGGACAATGACTTTTCACACTGCGTCTAGAAGATTCTATGCCTGCGCTTCTCCTCTGTGCTCATCTAGTCACAGATTCATAAAAAGAAAAAGAGAAGACAAGTGCGGCAACATGTTGTTGTTGTGCTTCTGAGCTCCACCTGGTGACTGGCGTTTGGGACAAAAGCTTACAGCACCTGGTATTCCCAGGCGGTCTCCCATCCAAGTACTAACCAGGCCCGACCCTGCTTAGCTTCCGAGATCGGACGAGATCGGGCGTGTTCAGGGTGGTATGGCCGTAAGCGAGGGAGCCTCAGATAAATACCACATATATACATGGACAATGACTTTTCACACTGCGTCTAGAAGATTCTATGCCTGCGCTTCTCCTCTGTGCTCATCTAGTCACAGATTCATAAAAAGAAAAAGAGAAGACAAGCGCGGCAACATGTTGTTGTTGTGCTTCTGAGCTCCACCTGGTGACTGGCGTTTGGGACAAAAGCTTACAGCACCTGGTATTCCCAGGCGGTCTCCCATCCAAGTACTAACCAGGCCCGACCCTGCTTAGCTTCCGAGATCGGACGAGATCGGGCGTGTTCAGGGTGGTATGGCCGTAAGCGAGGGAGCCTCAGATAAATACCACATATATACATGGACAATGACTTTTCACACTGCGTCGAGAAGATTCTATGCCTGCGCTTCTCCTCTGTGCTCATCTAGTCACAGATTCACAAAAAGAAAAAGAGAAGACAAGTGCGGCAACATGTTGTTGTTGTGCTTCTGAGCTCCACCTGGTGACTGGCGTTTGGGACAAAAGCTTACAGCACCTGGTATTCCCAGGCGGTCTCCCATCCAAGTACTAACCAGGCCCGACCCTGCTTAGCTTCCGAGATCGGGCGTGTTCAGGGTGGTATGGCCGTAAGCGAGGGAGCCTCAGATAAATACCACATATATACATGGACAATGACTTTTCACACTGCGTCTAGAAGATTCTATGCCTGCGCTTCTCCTCTGTGCTCATCTAGTCACAGATTCATAAAAAGAAAAAGAGAAGACAAGTGCGGCAACATGTTGTTGTTGTGCTTCTGAGCTCCACCTGGTGACTGGCGTTTGGGACAAAAGCTTACAGCACCTGGTATTCCCAGGCGGTCTCCCATCCAAGTACTAACCAGGCCCGACCCTGCTTAGCTTCCGAGATCGGACGAGATCGGGCGTGTTCAGGGTGGTATGGCCGTAAGCGAGGGAGCCTCAGATAAATACCACATATATACATGGACAATGACTTTTCACACTGCGTCTAGAAGATTCTATGCCTGCGCTTCTCCTCTGTGCTCATCTAGTCACAGATTCACAAAAAGAAAAAGAGAAGACAAGTGCGGCAACATGTTGTTGTTGTGCTTCTGAGCTCCACCTGGTGACTGGCGTTTGGGACAAAAGCTTACAGCACCTGGTATTCCCAGGCGGTCTCCCATCCAAGTACTAACCAGGCCCGACCCTGCTTAGCTTCCGAGATCGGACGAGATCGGGCGTGTTCAGGGTGGTATGGCCGTAAGCGCGGGAGCCTCAGATAAATACCACATATATACATGGACAATGACTTTTCACACTGCGTCTAGAAGATTCTATGCCTGCGCTTCTCCTCTGTGCTCATCTAGTCACAGATTCATAAAAAGAAAAAGAGAAGACAAGTGCGGCAACATGTTGTTGTTGTGCTTCTGAGCTCCACCTGGTGACTGGCGTTTGGGACAAAAGCTTACAGCACCTGGTATTCCCAGGCGGTCTCCCATCCAAGTACTAACCAGGCCCGACCCTGCTTAGCTTCCGAGATCGGACGAGATCGGGCGTGTTCAGGGTGGTATGGCCTTAAGCGAGGGAGCCTCAGATAAATACCACATATATACATGGACAATGACTTTTCACACTGCGTCTAGAAGATTCTATGCCTGCGCTTCTCCTCTGTACTCATCTAGTCACAGATTCACAAAAAGAAAAAGAGAAGACAAGTGCGGCAACATGTTGTTGTTGTGCTTCTGAGCTCCACCTGGTGACTGGCGTTTGGGACAAAAGCTTACAGCACCTGGTATTCCCAGGCGGTCTCCCATCCAAGTACTAACCAGGCCCGACCCTGCTTAGCTTCCGAGATCGGACGAGATCGGGCGTGTTCAGGGTGGTATGGCCTTAAGCGAGGGAGCCTCAGATAAATACCACATATATACATGGACAATGACTTTTCACACTGCGTCTAGAAGATTCTATGCCTGCGCTTCTCCTCTGTACTCATCTAGTCACAGATTCACAAAAAGAAAAAGAGAAGACAAGTGCGGCAACATGTTGTTGTTGTGCTTCTGAGCTCCACCTGGTGACTGGCGTTTGGGACAAAAGCTTACAGCACCTGGTATTCCCAGGCGGTCTCCCATCCAAGTACTAACCAGGCCCGACCCTGCTTAGCTTCCGAGATCGGACGAGATCGGGCGTGTTCAGGGTGGTATGGCCGTAAGCGAGGGAGCCTCAGATAAATACCACATATATACATGGACAATGACTTTTCACACTGCGTCTAGAAGATTCTATGCCTGCGCTTCTCCTCTGTGCTCATCTAGTCACAGATTCATAAAAAGAAAAAGAGAAGACAAGTGCGGCAACATGTTGTTGTTGTGCTTCTGAGCTCCACCTGGTGACTGGCGTTTGGGACAAAAGCTTACAGCACCTGGTATTCCCAGGCGGTCTCCCATCCAAGTACTAACCAGGCCCGACCCTGCTTAGCTTCCGAGATCGGACGAGATCGGGCGTGTTCAGGGTGGTATGGCCGTAAGCGAGGGAGCCTCAGATAAATACCACATATATACATGGACAATGACTTTTCACACTGCGTCTAGAAGATTCTATGCCTGCGCTTCTCCTCTGTGCTCATCTAGTCACAGATTCATAAAAAGAAAAAGAGAAGACAAGTGCGGCAACATGTTGTTGTTGTGCTTCTGAGCTCCACCTGGTGACTGGCGTTTGGGACAAAAGCTTACAGCACCTGGTATTCCCAGGCGGTCTCCCATCCAAGTACTAACCAGGCCCGACCCTGCTTAGCTTCCGAGATCGGACGAGATCGGGCGTGTTCAGGGTGGTATGGCCGTAAGCGAGGGAGCCTCAGATAAATACCACCTATATACATGGACAATGACTTTTCACACTGCGTCTAGAAGATTCTATGCCTGCGCTTCTCCTCTGTGCTCATCTAGTCACAGATTCACAAAAAGAAAAAGAGAAGACAAGTGCGGCAACATGTTGTTGTTGTGCTTCTGAGCTCCACCTGGTGACTGGCGTTTGGGACAAAAGCTTACAGCACCTGGTATTCCCAGGCGGTCTCCCATCCAAGTACTAACCAGGCCCGACCCTGCTTAGCTTCCGAGATCGGACGAGATCGGGCGTGTTCAGGGTGGTATGGCCGTAAGCGAGGGAGCCTCAGATAAATACCACATATATACATGGACAATGACTTTTCACACTGCGTCTAGAAGATTCTATGCCTGCGCTTCTCCTCTGTACTCATCTAGTCACAGATTCACAAAAAGAAAAAGAGAAGACAAGTGCGGCAACATGTTGTTGTTGTGCTTCTGAGCTCCACCTGGTGACTGGCGTTTGGGACAAAAGCTTACAGCACCTGGTATTCCCAGGCGGTCTCCCATCCAAGTACTAACCAGGCCCGACCCTGCTTAGCTTCCGAGATCGGACGAGATCGGGCGTGTTCAGGGTGGTATGGCCGTAAGCGAGGGAGCCTCAGATAAATACCACATATACACATGGACAATGACTTTTCACACTGCGTCTAGAAGATTCTATGCCTGCGCTTCTCCTCTGTACTCATCTAGTCACAGATTCACAAAAAGAAAAAGAGAAGACAAGTGCGGCAACATGTTGTTGTTGTGCTTCTGAGCTCCACCTGGTGACTGGCGTTTGGGACAAAAGCTTACAGCACCTGGTATTCCCAGGCGGTCTCCCATCCAAGTACTAACCAGGCCCGACCCTGCTTAGCTTCCGAGATCGGACGAGATCGGGCGTGTTCAGGGTGGTATGGCCGTAAGAGAGGGAGCCTCAGATAAATACCACATATACACATGGACAATGACTTTTCACACTGCGTCTAGAAGATTCTATGCCTGCGCTTCTCCTCTGTGCTCATCTAGTCACAGATACATAAAAAGAAAAAGAGAAGACAAGTGCGGCAACATGTTGTTGTTGTGCTTCTGAGCTCCACCTGGTGACTGGCGTTTGGGACAAAAGCTTACAGCACCTGGTATTCCCAGGCGGTCTCCCATCCAAGTACTAACCAGGCCCGACCCTGCTTAGCTTCCGAGATCGGACGAGATCGGGCGTGTTCAGGGTGGTATGGCCGTAAGCGAGGGAGCCTCAGATAAATACCACATATATACATGGACAATGACTTTTCACACTGCGTCTAGAAGATTCTATGCCTGCGCTTCTCCTCTGTGCTCATCTAGTCACAGATTCATAAAAAGAAAAAGAGAAGACAAGTGCGGCAACATGTTGTTGTTGTGCTTCTGAGCTCCACCTGGTGACTGGCGTTTGGGACAAAAGCTTACAGCACCTGGTATTCCCAGGCGGTCTCCCATCCAAGTACTAACCAGGCCCGACCCTGCTTAGCTTCCGAGATCGGACGAGATCGGGCGTGTTCAGGGTGGTATGGCCGTAAGCGAGGGAGCCTCAGATAAATACCACATATATACATGGACAATGACTTTTCACACTGCGTCTAGAAGATTCTATGCCTGCGCTTCTCCTCTGTGCTCATCTAGTCACAGATTCACAAAAAGAAAAAGAGAAGACAAGTGCGGCAACATGTTGTTGTTGTGCTTCTGAGCTCCACCTGGTGACTGGCGTTTGGGACAAAAGCTTACAGCACCTGGTATTCCCAGGCGGTCTCCCATCCAAGTACTAACCAGGCCCGACCCTGCTTAGCTTCCGAGATCGGACGAGATCGGGCGTGTTCAGGGTGGTATGGCCGTAAGCGAGGGAGCCTCAGATAAATACCACATATATACATGGACAATGACTTTTCACACTGCGTCTAGAAGATTCTATGCCTGCGCTTCTCCTCTGTACTCATCTAGTCACAGATTCACAAAAAGAAAAAGAGAAGACAAGTGCGGCAACATGTTGTTGTTGTGCTTCTGAGCTCCACCTGGTGACTGGCGTTTGGGACAAAAGCTTACAGCACCTGGTATTCCCAGGCGGTCTCCCATCCAAGTACTAACCAGGCCCGACCCTGCTTAGCTTCCGAGATCGGACGAGATCGGGCGTGTTCAGGGTGGTATGGCCGTAAGCGAGGGAGCCTCAGATAAATACCACATATACACATGGACAATGACTTTTCACACTGCGTCTAGAAGATTCTATGCCTGCGCTTCTCCTCTGTGCTCATCTAGTCACAGATTCATAAAAAGAAAAAGAGAAGACAAGTGCGGCAACATGTTGTTGTTGTGCTTCTGAGCTCCACCTGGTGACTGGCGTTTGGGACAAAAGCATACAGCACCTGGTATTCCCAGGCGGTCTCCCATCCAAGTACTAACCAGGCCCGACCCTGCTTAGCTTCCGAGATCGGACGAGATCGGGCGTGTTCAGGGTGGTATGGCCGTAAGCGAGGGAGCCTCAGATAAATACCACATATATACATGGACAATGACTTTTCACACTGCGTCTAGAAGATTCTATGCCTGCGCTTCTCCTCTGTGCTCATCTAGTCACAGATTCATAAAAAGAAAAAGAGAAGACAAGTGCGGCAACATGTTGTTGTTGTGCTTCTGAGCTCCACCTGGTGACTGGCGTTTGGGACAAAAGCTTACAGCACCTGGTATTCCCAGGCGGTCTCCCATCCAAGTACTAACCAGGCCCGACCCTGCTTAGCTTCCGAGATCGGACGAGATCGGGCGTGTTCAGGGTGGTATGGCCGTAAGCGAGGGAGCCTCAGATAAATACCACATATATACATGGACAATGACTTTTCACACTGCGTCTAGAAGATTCTATGCCTGCGCTTCTCCTCTGTGCTCATCTAGTCACAGATTCACAAAAAGAAAAAGAGAAGACAAGTGCGGCAACATGTTGTTGTTGTTGTGCTTCTGAGCTCCACCTGGTGACTGGCGTTTGGGACAAAAGCTTACAGCACCTGGTATTCCCAGGCGGTCTCCCATCCAAGTACTAACCAGGCCCGACCCTGCTTAGCTTCCGAGATCGGACGAGATCGGGCGTGTTCAGGGTGGTATGGCCGTAAGCGAGGGAGCCTCAGATAAATACCACATATATACATGGACAATGACTTTTCACACTGCGTCTAGAAGATTCTATGCCTGCGCTTCTCCTCTGTACTCATCTAGTCACAGATTCACAAAAAGAAAAAGAGAAGACAAGTGCGGCAACATGTTGTTGTTGTGCTTCTGAGCTCCACCTGGTGACTGGCGTTTGGGACAAAAGCTTACAGCACCTGGTATTCCCAGGCGGTCTCCCATCCAAGTACTAACCAGGCCCGACCCTGCTTAGCTTCCGAGATCGGACGAGATCGGGCTTGTTCAGGGTGGTATGGCCGTAAGCGAGGGAGCCTCAGATAAATACCACATATACACATGGACAATGACTTTTCACACTGCGTCTAGAAGATTCTATGCCTGCGCTTCTCCTCTGTGCTCATCTAGTCACAGATTCACAAAAAGAAAAAGAGAAGACAAGTGCGGCAACATGTTGTTGTTGTGCTTCTGAGCTCCACCTGGTGACTGGCGTTTGGGACAAAAGCTTACAGCACCTGGTATTCCCAGGCGGTCTCCCATCCAAGTACTAACCAGGCCCGACCCTGCTTAGCTTCCGAGATCGGACGAGATCGGGCGTGTTCAGGGTGGTATGGCCGTAAGCGAGGGAGCCTCAGATAAATACCACATATATACATGGACAATGACTTTTCACACTGCGTCTAGAAGATTCTATGCCTGCGCTTCTCCTCTGTGCTCATCTAGTCACAGATTCATAAAAAGAAAAAGAGAAGACAAGTGCGGCAACATGTTGTTGTTGTGCTTCTGAGCTCCACCTGGTGACCGGCGTTTGGGACAAAAGCTTACAGCACCTGGTATTCCCAGGCGGTCTCCCATCCAAGTACTAACCAGGCCCGACCCTGCTTAGCTTCCGAGATCGGACGAGATCGGGCGTGTTCAGGGTGGTATGGCCGTAAGCGAGGGAGCCTCAGATAAATACCACATATATACATGGACAATGACTTTTCACACTGCGTCTAGAAGATTCTATGCCTGCGCTTCTCCTCTGTGCTCATCTAGTCACAGATTCATAAAAAGAAAAAGAGAAGACAAGTGCGGCAACATGTTGTTGTTGTGCTTCTGAGCTCCACCTGGTGACTGGCGTTTGGGACAAAAGCTTACAGCACCTGGTATTCCCAGGCGGTCTCCCATCCAAGTACTAACCAGGCCCGACCCTGCTTAGCTTCCGAGATCGGACGAGATCGGGCGTGTTCAGGGTGGTATGGCCTTAAGCGAGGGAGCCTCAGATAAATACCACATATATACATGGACAATGACTTTTCACACTGCGTCTAGAAGATTCTATGCCTGCGCTTCTCCTCTGTACTCATCTAGTCACAGATTCACAAAAAGAAAAAGAGAAGACAAGTGCGGCAACATGTTGTTGTTGTGCTTCTGAGCTCCACCTGGTGACTGGCGTTTGGGACAAAAGCTTACAGCACCTGGTATTCCCAGGCGGTCTCCCATCCAAGTACTAACCAGGCCCGACCCTGCTTAGCTTCCGAGATCGGACGAGATCGGGCGTGTTCAGGGTGGTATGGCCGTAAGAGAGGGAGCCTCAGATAAATACCACATATACACATGGACAATGACTTTTCACACTGCGTCTAGAAGATTCTATGCCTGCGCTTCTCCTCTGTGCTCATCTAGTCACAGATTCATAAAAAGAAAAAGAGAAGACAAGTGCGGCAACATGTTGTTGTTGTGCTTCTGAGCTCCACCTGGTGACTGGCGTTTGGGACAAAAGCTTACAGCACCTGGTATTCCCAGGCGGTCTCCCATCCAAGTACTAACCAGGCCCGACCCTGCTTAGCTTCCGAGATCGGACGAGATCGGGCGTGTTCAGGGTGGTATGGCCTTAAGCGAGGGAGCCTCAGATAAATACCACATATATACATGGACAATGACTTTTCACACTGCGTCTAGAAGATTCTATGCCTGCGCTTCTCCTCTGTACTCATCTAGTCACAGATTCACAAAAAGAAAAAGAGAAGACAAGTGCGGCAACATGTTGTTGTTGTGCTTCTGAGCTCCACCTGGTGACTGGCGTTTGGGACAAAAGCTTACAGCACCTGGTATTCCCAGGCGGTCTCCCATCCAAGTACTAACCAGGCCCGACCCTGCTTAGCTTCCGAGATCGGACGAGATCGGGCGTGTTCAGGGTGGTATGGCCGTAAGAGAGGGAGCCTCAGATAAATACCACATATACACATGGACAATGACTTTTCACACTGCGTCTAGAAGATTCTATGCCTGCGCTTCTCCTCTGTGCTCATCTAGTCACAGATTCATAAAAAGAAAAAGAGAAGACAAGTGCGGCAACATGTTGTTGTTGTGCTTCTGAGCTCCACCTGGTGACTGGCGTTTGGGACAAAGGCTTACAGCACCTGGTATTCCCAGGCGGTCTCCCATCCAAGTACTAACCAGGCCCGACCCTGCTTAGCTTCCGAGATCGGACGAGATCGGGCGTGTTCAGGGTGGTATGGCCGTAAGCGAGGGAGCCTCAGATAAATACCACATATATACATGGACAATGACTTTTCACACTGCGTCTAGAAGATTCTATGCCTGCGCTTCTCCTCTGTGCTCATCTAGTCACAGATTCATAAAAAGAAAAAGAGAAGACAAGTGCGGCAACATGTTGTTGTTGTGCTTCTGAGCTCCACCTGGTGACTGGCGTTTGGGACAAAAGCTTACAGCACCTGGTATTCCCAGGCGGTCTCCCATCCAAGTACTAACCAGGCCCGACCCTGCTTAGCTTCCGAGATCGGACGAGATCGGGCGTGTTCAGGGTGGTATGGCCGTAAGCGAGGGAGCCTCAGATAAATACCACATATATACATGGACAATGACTTTTCACACTGCGTCTAGAAGATTCTATGCCTGCGCTTCTCCTCTGTGCTCATCTAGTCACAGATTCACAAAAAGAAAAAGAGAAGACAAGTGCGGCAACATGTTGTTGTTGTGCTTCTGAGCTCCACCTGGTGACTGGCGTTTGGGACAAAAGCTTACAGCACCTGGTATTCCCAGGCGGTCTCCCATCCAAGTACTAACCAGGCCCGACCCTGCTTAGCTTCCGAGATCGGACGAGATCGGGCGTGTTCAGGGTGGTATGGCCGTAAGCGAGGGAGCCTCAGATAAATACCACATATATACATGGACAATGACTTTTCACACTGCGTCTAGAAGATTCTATGCCTGCGCTTCTCCTCTGTACTCATCTAGTCACAGATTCACAAAAAGAAAAAGAGAAGACAAGTGCGGCAACATGTTGTTGTTGTGCTTCTGAGCTCCACCTGGTGACTGGCGTTTGGGACAAAAGCTTACAGCACCTGGTATTCCCAGGCGGTCTCCCATCCAAGTACTAACCAGGCCCGACCCTGCTTAGCTTCCGAGATCGGACGAGATCGGGCGTGTTCAGGGTGGTATGGCCGTAAGCGAGGGAGCCTCAGATAAATACCACATATACACATGGACAATGACTTTTCACACTGCGTCTAGAAGATTCTATGCCTGCGCTTCTCCTCTGTGCTCATCTAGTCACAGATTCATAAAAAGAAAAAGAGAAGACAAGTGCGGCAACATGTTGTTGTTGTGCTTCTGAGCTCCACCTGGTGACTGGCGTTTGGGACAAAAGCTTACAGCACCTGGTATTCCCAGGCGGTCTCCCATCCAAGTACTAACCAGGCCCGACCCTGCTTAGCTTCCGAGATCGGACGAGATCGGGCGTGTTCAGGGTGGTATGGCCGTAAGCGAGGGAGCCTCAGATAAATACCACATATATACATGGACAATGACTTTTCACACTGCGTCTAGAAGATTCTATGCCTGCGCTTCTCCTCTGTGCTCATCTAGTCACAGATTCATAAAAAGAAAAAGAGAAGACAAGTGCGGCAACATGTTGTTGTTGTGCTTCTGAGCTCCACCTGGTGACTGGCGTTTGGGACAAAAGCTTACAGCACCTGGTATTCCCAGGCGGTCTCCCATCCAAGTACTAACCAGGCCCGACCCTGCTTAGCTTCCGAGATCGGACGAGATCGGGCGTGTTCAGGGTGGTATGGCCGTAAGCGAGGGAGCCTCAGATAAATACCACATATATACATGGACAATGACTTTTCACACTGCGTCTAGAAGATTCTATGCCTGCGCTTCTCCTCTGTGCTCATCTAGTCACAGATTCACAAAAAGAAAAAGAGAAGACAAGTGCGGCAACATGTTGTTGTTGTGCTTCTGAGCTCCACCTGGTGACTGGCGTTTGGGACAAAAGCTTACAGCACCTGGTATTCCCAGGCGGTCTCCCATCCAAGTACTAACCAGGCCCGACCCTGCTTAGCTTCCGAGATCGGACGAGATCGGGCGTGTTCAGGGTGGTATGGCCGTAAGCGAGGGAGCCTCAGATAAATACCACATATATACATGGACAATGACTTTTCACACTGCGTCTAGAAGATTCTGTGCCTGCGCTTCTCCTCTGTACTCATCTAGTCACAGATTCACAAAAAGAAAAAGAGAAGACAAGTGCGGCAACATGTTGTTGTTGTGCTTCTGAGCTCCACCTGGTGACTGCCGTTTGGGACAAAAGCTTACAGCACCTGGTATTCCCAGGCGGTCTCCCATCCAAGTACTAACCAGGCCCTACCCTGCTTAGCTTCCGAGATCGGACGAGATCGGGCGTGTTCAGGGTGGTATGGCCGTAAGCGAGGGAGCCTCAGATAAATACCACATATATACATGGACAATGACTTTTCACACTGCGTCTAGAAGATTCTATGCCTGCGCTTCTCCTCTGTGCTCATCTAGTCACAGATTCATAAAAAGAAAAAGAGAAGACAAGTGCGGCAACATGTTGTTGTTGTGCTTCTGAGCTCCACCTGGTGACTGGCGTTTGGGACAAAAGCTTACATTACAGCACCTGGTATTCCCAGGCGGTCTCCCATCCAAGTACTAACCAGGCCCGACCCTGCTTAGCTTCCGAGATCGGACGAGATCGGGCGTGTTCAGGGTGGTATGGCCGTAAGCGAGGGAGCCTCAGATAAATACCACATATATACATGGACAATGACTTTTCACACTGCGTCTAGAAGATTCTATGCCTGCGCTTCTCCTCTGTGCTCATCTAGTCACAGATTCACAAAAAGAAAAAGAGAAGACAAGTGCGGCAACATGTTGTTGTTGTGCTTCTGAGCTCCACCTGGTGACTGGCGTTTGGGACAAAAGCTTACAGCACCTGGTATTCCCAGGCGGTCTCCCATCCAAGTACTAACCAGGCCCGACCCTGCTTAGCTTCCGAGATCGGACGAGATCGGGCGTGTTCAGGGTGGTATGGCCGTAAGCGAGGGAGCCTCAGATAAATACCACATATATACATGGACAATGACTTTTCACACTGCGTCTAGAAGATTCTGTGCCTGCGCTTCTCCTCTGTACTCATCTAGTCACAGATTCACAAAAAGAAAAAGAGAAGACAAGTGCGGCAACATGTTGTTGTTGTGCTTCTGAGCTCCACCTGGTGACTGCCGTTTGGGACAAAAGCTTACAGCACCTGGTATTCCCAGGCGGTCTCCCATCCAAGTACTAACCAGGCCCTACCCTGCTTAGCTTCCGAGATCGGACGAGATCGGGCGTGTTCAGGGTGGTATGGCCGTAAGCGAGGGAGCCTCAGATAAATACCACATATATACATGGACAATGACTTTTCACACTGCGTCTAGAAGATTCTATGCCTGCGCTTCTCCTCTGTGCTCATCTAGTCACAGATTCATAAAAAGAAAAAGAGAAGACAAGTGCGGCAACATGTTGTTGTTGTGCTTCTGAGCTCCACCTGGTGACTGGCGTTTGGGACAAAAGCTTACATTACAGCACCTGGTATTCCCAGGCGGTCTCCCATCCAAGTACTAACCAGGCCCGACCCTGCTTAGCTTCCGAGATCGGACGAGATCGGGCGTGTTCAGGGTGGTATGGCCGTAAGCGAGGGAGCCTCAGATAAATACCACATATATACATGGACAATGACTTTTCACACTGCGTCTAGAAGATTCTATGCCTGCGCTTCTCCTCTGTGCTCATCTAGTCACAGATTCACAAAAAGAAAAAGAGAAGACAAGTGCGGCAACATGTTGTTGTTGTGCTTCTGAGCTCCACCTGGTGACTGGCGTTTGGGACAAAAGCTTACAGCACCTGGTATTCCCAGGCGGTCTCCCATCCAAGTACTAACCAGGCCCGACCCTGCTTAGCTTCCGAGATCGGACGAGATCGGGCGTGTTCAGGGTGGTATGGCCGTAAGCGAGGGAGCCTCAGATAAATACCACATATATACATGGACAATGACTTTTCACACTGCGTCTAGAAGATTCTATGCCTGCGCTTCTCCTCTGTGCTCATCTAGTCACAGATTCACAAAAAGAAAAAGAGAAGACAAGTGCGGCAACATGTTGTTGTTGTGCTTCTGAGCTCCACCTGGTGACTGGCGTTTGGGACAAAAGCTTACAGCACCTGGTATTCCCAGGCGGTCTCCCATCCAAGTACTAACCAGGCCCGACCCTGCTTAGCTTCCGAGATCGGACGAGATCGGGCGTGTTCAGGGTGGTATGGCCGTAAGCGAGGGAGCCTCAGATAAATACCACATATATACATGGACAATGACTTTTCACACTGCGTCTAGAAGATTCTATGCCTGCGCTTCTCCTCTGTGCTCATCTAGTCACAGATTCATAAAAAGAAAAAGAGAAGACAAGTGCGGCAACATGTTGTTGTTGTGCTTCTGAGCTCCACCTGGTGACTGGCGTTTGGGACAAAAGCTTACAGCGCCTGGTATTCCCAGGCGGTCTCCCATCCAAGTACTAACCAGGCCCGACCCTGCTTAGCTTCCGAGATCGGACGAGATCGGGCGTGTTCAGGGTGGTATGGCCGTAAGCGAGGGAGCCTCAGATAAATACCACATATATACATGGACAATGACTTTTCACACTGCGTCTAGAAGATTCTATGCCTGCGCTTCTCCTCTGTGCTCATCTAGTCACAGATTCATAAAAAGAAAAAGAGAAGACAAGTGCGGCAACATGTTGTTGTTGTGCTTCTGAGCTCCACCTGGTGACTGGCGTTTGGGACAAAAGCTTACATTACAGCACCTGGTATTCCCAGGCGGTCTCCCATCCAAGTACTAACCAGGCCCGACCCTGCTTAGCTTCCGAGATCGGACGAGATCGGGCGTGTTCAGGGTGGTATGGCCGTAAGCGAGGGAGCCTCAGATAAATACCACATATATACATGGACAATGACTTTTCACACTGCGTCTAGAAGATTCTATGCCTGCGCTTCTCCTCTGTGCTCATCTAGTCACAGATTCACAAAAAGAAAAAGAGAAGACAAGTGCGGCAACATGTTGTTGTTGTGCTTCTGAGCTCCACCTGGTGACTGGCGTTTGGGACAAAAGCTTACAGCACCTGGTATTCCCAGGCGGTCTCCCATCCAAGTACTAACAAGGCCCGACCCTGCTTAGCTTCCGAGATCGGGCGTGTTCAGGGTGGTATGGCCGTAAGCGAGGGAGCCTCAGATAAATACCACATATATACATGGACAATGACTTTTCACACTGCGTCTAGAAGATTCTATGCCTGCGCTTCTCCTCTGTGCTCATCTAGTCACAGATTCATAAAAAGAAAAAGAGAAGACAAGTGCGGCAACATGTTGTTGTTGTGCTTCTGAGCTCCACCTGGTGACTGGCGTTTGGGACAAAAGCTTACATTACAGCACCTGGTATTCCCAGGCGGTCTCCCATCCAAGTACTAACCAGGCCCGACCCTGCTTAGCTTCCGAGATCGGACGAGATCGGGCGTGTTCAGGGTGGTATGGCCGTAAGCGAGGGAGCCTCAGATAAATACCACATATATACATGGACAATGACTTTTCACACTGCGTCTAGAAGATTCTATGCCTGCGCTTCTCCTCTGTGCTCATCTAGTCACAGATTCATAAAAAGAAAAAGAGAAGACAAGTGCGGCAACATGTTGTTGTTGTGCTTCTGAGCTCCACCTGGTGACTGGCGTTTGGGACAAAAGCTTACAGCACCTGGTATTCCCAGGCGGTCTCCCATCCAAGTACTAACCAGGCCCGACCCTGCTTAGCTTCCGAGATCGGACGAGATCGGGCGTGTTCAGGGTGGTATGGCCGTAAGCGAGGGAGCCTCAGATAAATACCACATATATACATGGACAATGACTTTTCACACTGCGTCTAGAAGATTCTATGCCTGCGCTTCTCCTCTGTGCTCATCTAGTCACAGATTCACAAAAAGAAAAAGAGAAGACAAGTGCGGCAACATGTTGTTGTTGTGCTTCTGAGCTCCACCTGGTGACTGGCGTTTGGGACAAAAGCTTACAGCACCTGGTATTCCCAGGCGGTCTCCCATCCAAGTACTAACCAGGCCCGACCCTGCTTAGCTTCCGAGATCGGACGAGATCGGGCGTGTTCAGGGTGGTATGGCCGTAAGCGAGGGAGCCTCAGATAAATACCACATATATACATGGACAATGACTTTTCACACTGCGTCTAGAAGATTCTATGCCTGCGCTTCTCCTCTGTGCTCATCTAGTCACAGATTCACAAAAAGAAAAAGAGAAGACAAGTGCGGCAACATGTTGTTGTTGTGCTTCTGAGCTCCACCTGGTGACTGGCGTTTGGGACAAAAGCTTACAGCACCTGGTATTCCCAGGCGGTCTCCCATCCAAGTACTAACCAGGCCCGACCCTGCTTAGCTTCCGAGATCGGACGAGATCGGGCGTGTTCAGGGTGGTATGGCCGTAAGCGAGGGAGCCTCAGATAAATACCACATATATACATGGACAATGACTTTTCACACTGCGTCTAGAAGATTCTATGCCTGCGCTTCTCCTCTGTGCTCATCTAGTCACAGATTCACAAAAAGAAAAAGAGAAGACAAGTGCGGCAACATGTTGTTGTTGTGCTTCTGAGCTCCACCTGGTGACTGGCGTTTGGGACAAAAGCTTACAGCACCTGGTATTCCCAGGCGGTCTCCCATCCAAGTACTAACCAGGCCTGACCCTGCTTAGCTTCCGAGATCGGGCGTGTTCAGGGTGGTATGGCCGTAAGCGAGGGAGCCTCAGATAAATACCACATATATACATGGACAATGACTTTTCACACTGCGTCTAGAAGATTCTATGCCTGCGCTTCTCCTCTGTGCTCATCTAGTCACAGATTCACAAAAAGAAAAAGAGAAGACAAGTGCGGCAACATGTTGTTGTTGTGCTTCTGAGCTCCACCTGGTGACTGGCGTTTGGGACAAAAGCTTACAGCACCTGGTATTCCCAGGCGGTCTCCCATCCAAGTACTAACCAGGCCCGACCCTGCTTAGCTTCCGAGATCGGACGAGATCGGGCGTGTTCAGGGTGGTATGGCCGTAAGCGAGGGAGCCTCAGATAAATACCACATATATACATGGACAATGACTTTTCACACTGCGTCTAGAAGATTCTATGCCTGCGCTTCTCCTCTGTGCTCATCTAGTCACAGATTCACAAAAAGAAAAAGAGAAGACAAGTGCGGCAACATGTTGTTGTTGTGCTTCTGAGCTCCACCTGGTGACTGGCGTTTGGGACAAAAGCTTACAGCACCTGGTATTCCCAGGCGGTCTCCCATCCAAGTACTAACCAGGCCCGACCCTGCTTAGCTTCCGAGATCGGACGAGATCGGGCGTGTTCAGGGTGGTATGGCCGTAAGCGAGGGAGCCTCAGATAAATACCACATATATACATGGACAATGACTTTTCACACTGCGTCTAGAAGATTCTATGCCTGCGCTTCTCCTCTGTGCTCATCTAGTCACAGATTCACAAAAAGAAAAAGAGAAGACAAGTGCGGCAACATGTTGTTGTTGTGCTTCTGAGCTCCACCTGGTGACTGGCGTTTGGGACAAAAGCTTACAGCACCTGGTATTCCCAGGCGGTCTCCCATCCAAGTACTAACCAGGCCCGACCCTGCTTAGCTTCCGAGATCGGACGAGATCGGGCGTGTTCAGGGTGGTATGGCCGTAAGCGAGGGAGCCTCAGATAAATACCACATATATACATGGACAATGACTTTTCACACTGCGTCTAGAAGATTCTATGCCTGCGCTTCTCCTCTGTGCTCATCTAGTCACAGATTCATAAAAAGAAAAAGAGAAGACAAGTGCGGCAACATGTTGTTGTTGTGCTTCTGAGCTCCACCTGGTGACTGGCGTTTGGGACAAAAGCTTACAGCACCTGGTATTCCCAGGCGGTCTCCCATCCAAGTACTAACCAGGCCCGACCCTGCTTAGCTTCCGAGATCGGACGAGATCGGGCGTGTTCAGGGTGGTATGGCCGTAAGCGAGGGAGCCTCAGATAAATACCACATATATACATGGACAATGACTTTTCACACTGCGTCTAGAAGATTCTATGCCTGCGCTTCTCCTCTGTGCTCATCTAGTCACAGATTCACAAAAAGAAAAAGAGAAGACAAGTGCGGCAACATGTTGTTGTTGTGCTTCTGAGCTCCACCTGGTGACTGGCGTTTGGGACAAAAGCTTACAGCACCTGGTATTCCCAGGCGGTCTCCCATCCAAGTACTAACCAGGCCCGACCCTGCTTAGCTTCCGAGATCGGACGAGATCGGGCGTGTTCAGGGTGGTATGGCCGTAAGCGAGGGAGCCTCAGATAAATACCACATATATACATGGACAATGACTTTTCACACTGCGTCTAGAAGATTCTATGCCTGCGCTTCTCCTCTGTGCTCATCTAGTCACAGATTCACAAAAAGAAAAAGAGAAGACAAGTGCGGCAACATGTTGTTGTTGTGCTTCTGAGCTCCACCTGGTGACTGGCGTTTGGGACAAAAGCTTACAGCACCTGGTATTCCCAGGCGGTCTCCCATCCAAGTACTAACCAGGCCCGACCCTGCTTAGCTTCCGAGATCGGACGAGATCGGGCGTGTTCAGGGTGGTATGGCCGTAAGCGAGGGAGCGTCAGATAAATACCACATATACACATGGACAATGACTTTTCACACTGCGTCTAGAAGATTCTATGCCTGCGCTTCTCCTCTGTGCTCATCTAGTCACAGATTCATAAAAAGAAAAAGAGAAGACAAGTGCGGCAACATGTTGTTGTTGTGCTTCTGAGCTCCACCTGGTGACTGGCGTTTGGGACAAAAGCTTACAGCACCTGGTATTCCCAGGCGGTCTCCCATCCAAGTACTAAACAGGCCCGACCCTGCTTAGCTTCTGAGATCGGACGAGATCGGGCGTGTTCAGGGTGGTATGGCCGTAAGCGAGGGAGCCTCAGATAAATACCACATATATACATGGACAATGACTTTTCACACTGCGTCTAGAAGATTCTATGCCTGCGCTTCTCCTCTGTGCTCATCTAGTCACAGATTCACAAAAAGAAAAAGAGAAGACAAGTGCGGCAACATGTTGTTGTTGTGCTTCTGAGCTCCACCTGGTGACTGGCGTTTGGGACAAAAGCTTACAGCACCTGGTATTCCCAGGCGGTCTCCCATCCAAGTACTAACCAGGCCCGACCCTGCTTAGCTTCCGAGATCGGACGAGATCGGGCGTGTTCAGGGTGGTATGGCCGTAAGCGAGGGAGCCTCAGATAAATACCACATATATACATGGACAATGACTTTTCACACTGCGTCTAGAAGATTCTATGCCTGCGCTTCTCCTCTGTGCTCATCTAGTCACAGATTCACAAAAAGAAAAAGAGAAGACAAGTGCGGCAACATGTTGTTGTTGTGCTTCTGAGCTCCACCTGGTGACTGGCGTTTGGGACAAAAGCTTACAGCACCTGGTATTCCCAGGCGGTCTCCCATCCAAGTACTAACCAGGCCCGACCCTGCTTAGCTTCCGAGATCGGACGAGATCGGGCGTGTTCAGGGTGGTATGGCCGTAAGCGAGGGAGCCTCAGATAAATACCACATATATACATGGACAATGACTTTTCACACTGCGTCTAGAAGATTCTATGCCTGCGCTTCTCCTCTGTACTCATCTAGTCACAGATTCACAAAAAGAAAAAGAGAAGACAAGTGCGGCAACATGTTGTTGTTGTGCTTCTGAGCTCCACCTGGTGACTGGCGTTTGGGACAAAAGCTTACAGCACCTGGTATTCCCAGGCGGTCTCCCATCCAAGTACTAACCAGGCCCGACCCTGCTTAGCTTCCGAGATCGGACGAGATCGGGCGTGTTCAGGGTGGTATGGCCGTAAGCGAGGGAGCGTCAGATAAATACCACATATACACATGGACAATGACTTTTCACACTGCGTCTAGAAGATTCTATGCCTGCGCTTCTCCTCTGTGCTCATCTAGTCACAGATTCATAAAAAGAAAAAGAGAAGACAAGTGCGGCAACATGTTGTTGTTGTGCTTCTGAGCTCCACCTGGTGACTGGCGTTTGGGACAAAAGCTTACAGCACCTGGTATTCCCAGGCGGTCTCCCATCCAAGTACTAACCAGGCCCGACCCTGCTTAGCTTCCGAGATCGGACGAGATCGGGCGTGTTCAGGGTGGTATGGCCGTAAGCGAGGGAGCCTCAGATAAATACCACATATATACATGGACAATGACTTTTCACACTGCGTCTAGAAGATTCTATGCCTGCGCTTCTCCTCTGTGCTCATCTAGTCACAGATTCACAAAAAGAAAAAGAGAAGACAAGTGCGGCAACATGTTGTTGTTGTGCTTCTGAGCTCCACCTGGTGACTGGCGTTTGGGACAAAAGCTTACAGCACCTGGTATTCCCAGGCGGTCTCCCATCCAAGTACTAACCAGGCCCGACCCTGCTTAGCTTCCGAGATCGGACGAGATCGGGCGTGTTCAGGGTGGTATGGCCGTAAGCGAGGGAGCCTCAGATAAATACCACATATATACATGGACAATGACTTTTCACACTGCGTCTAGAAGATTCTATGCCTGCGCTTCTCCTCTGTGCTCATCTAGTCACAGATTCACAAAAAGAAAAAGAGAAGACAAGTGCGGCAACATGTTGTTGTTGTGCTTCTGAGCTCCACCTGGTGACTGGCGTTTGGGACAAAAGCTTACAGCACCTGGTATTCCCAGGCGGTCTCCCATCCAAGTACTAACCAGGCCCGACCCTGCTTAGCTTCCGAGATCGGACGAGATCGGGCGTGTTCAGGGTGGTATGGCCGTAAGCGAGGGAGCGTCAGATAAATACCACATATACACATGGACAATGACTTTTCACACTGCGTCTAGAAGATTCTATGCCTGCGCTTCTCCTCTGTGCTCATCTAGTCACAGATTCATAAAAAGAAAAAGAGAAGACAAGTGCGGCAACATGTTGTTGTTGTGCTTCTGAGCTCCACCTGGTGACTGGCGTTTGGGACAAAAGCTTACAGCACCTGGTATTCCCAGGCGGTCTCCCATCCAAGTACTAACCAGGCCCGACCCTGCTTAGCTTCTGAGATCGGACGAGATCGGGCGTGTTCAGGGTGGTATGGCCGTAAGCGAGGGAGCCTCAGATAAATACCACATATATACATGGACAATGACTTTTCACACTGCGTCTAGAAGATTCTATGCCTGCGCTTCTCCTCTGTGCTCATCTAGTCACAGATTCACAAAAAGAAAAAGAGAAGACAAGTGCGGCAACATGTTGTTGTTGTGCTTCTGAGCTCCACCTGGTGACTGGCGTTTGGGACAAAAGCTTACAGCACCTGGTATTCCCAGGCGGTCTCCCATCCAAGTACTAACCAGGCCCGACCCTGCTTAGCTTCCGAGATCGGACGAGATCGGGCGTGTTCAGGGTGGTATGGCCGTAAGCGAGGGAGCCTCAGATAAATACCACATATATACATGGACAATGACTTTTCACACTGCGTCTAGAAGATTCTATGCCTGCGCTTCTCCTCTGTGCTCATCTAGTCACAGATTCACAAAAAGAAAAAGAGAAGACAAGTGCGGCAACATGTTGTTGTTGTGCTTCTGAGCTCCACCTGGTGACTGGCGTTTGGGACAAAAGCTTACAGCACCTGGTATTCCCAGGCGGTCTCCCATCCAAGTACTAACCAGGCCCGACCCTGCTTAGCTTCCGAGATCGGACGAGATCGGGCGTGTTCAGGGTGGTATGGCCGTAAGCGAGGGAGCCTCAGATAAATACCACATATATACATGGACAATGACTTTTCACACTGCGTCTAGAAGATTCTATGCCTGCGCTTCTCCTCTGTACTCATCTAGTCACAGATTCACAAAAAGAAAAAGAGAAGACAAGTGCGGCAACATGTTGTTGTTGTGCTTCTGAGCTCCACCTGGTGACTGGCGTTTGGGACAAAAGCTTACAGCACCTGGTATTCCCAGGCGGTCTCCCATCCAAGTACTAACCAGGCCCGACCCTGCTTAGCTTCCGAGATCGGACGAGATCGGGCGTGTTCAGGGTGGTATGGCCGTAAGCGAGGGAGCGTCAGATAAATACCACATATACACATGGACAATGACTTTTCACACTGCGTCTAGAAGATTCTATGCCTGCGCTTCTCCTCTGTGCTCATCTAGTCACAGATTCATAAAAAGAAAAAGAGAAGACAAGTGCGGCAACATGTTGTTGTTGTGCTTCTGAGCTCCACCTGGTGACTGGCGTTTGGGACAAAAGCTTACAGCACCTGGTATTCCCAGGCGGTCTCCCATCCAAGTACTAACCAGGCCCGACCCTGCTTAGCTTCCGAGATCGGACGAGATCGGGCGTGTTCAGGGTGGTATGGCCGTAAGCGAGGGAGCCTCAGATAAATACCACATATATACATGGACAATGACTTTTCACACTGCGTCTAGAAGATTCTATGCCTGCGCTTCTCCTCTGTGCTCATCTAGTCACAGATTCACAAAAAGAAAAAGAGAAGACAAGTGCGGCAACATGTTGTTGTTGTGCTTCTGAGCTCCACCTGGTGACTGGCGTTTGGGACAAAAGCTTACAGCACCTGGTATTCCCAGGCGGTCTCCCATCCAAGTACTAACCAGGCCCGACCCTGCTTAGCTTCCGAGATCGGACGAGATCGGGCGTGTTCAGGGTGGTATGGCCGTAAGCGAGGGAGCCTCAGATAAATACCACATATATACATGGACAATGACTTTTCACACTGCGTCTAGAAGATTCTATGCCTGCGCTTCTCCTCTGTGCTCATCTAGTCACAGATTCACAAAAAGAAAAAGAGAAGACAAGTGCGGCAACATGTTGTTGTTGTGCTTCTGAGCTCCACCTGGTGACTGGCGTTTGGGACAAAAGCTTACAGCACCTGGTATTCCCAGGCGGTCTCCCATCCAAGTACTAACCAGGCCCGACCCTGCTTAGCTTCCGAGATCGGACGAGATCGGGCGTGTTCAGGGTGGTATGGCCGTAAGCGAGGGAGCCTCAGATAAATACCACATATATACATGGACAATGACTTTTCACACTGCGTCTAGAAGATTCTATGCCTGCGCTTCTCCTCTGTACTCATCTAGTCACAGATTCACAAAAAGAAAAAGAGAAGACAAGTGCGGCAACATGTTGTTGTTGTGCTTCTGAGCTCCACCTGGTGACTGGCGTTTGGGACAAAAGCTTACAGCACCTGGTATTCCCAGGCGGTCTCCCATCCAAGTACTAACCAGGCCCGACCCTGCTTAGCTTCCGAGATCGGACGAGATCGGGCGTGTTCAGGGTGGTATGGCCGTAAGCGAGGGAGCCTCAGATAAATACCACATATACACATGGACAATGACTTTTCACACTGCGTCTAGAAGATTCTATGCCTGCGCTTCTCCTCTGTGCTCATCTAGTCACAGATTCATAAAAAGAAAAAGAGAAGACAAGTGCGGCAACATGTTGTTGTTGTGCTTCTGAGCTCCACCTGGTGACTGGCGTTTGGGACAAAAGCTTACAGCACCTGGTATTCCCAGGCGGTCTCCCATCCAAGTACTAACCAGGCCCGACCCTGCTTAGCTTCCGAGATCGGACGAGATCGGGCGTGTTCAGGGTGGTATGGCCGTAAGCGAGGGAGCCTCAGATAAATACCACATATATACATGGACAATGACTTTTCACACTGCGTCTAGAAGATTCTATGCCTGCGCTTCTCCTCTGTGCTCATCTAGTCACAGATTCATAAAAAGAAAAAGAGAAGACAAGTGCGGCAACATGTTGTTGTTGTGCTTCTGAGCTCCACCTGGTGACTGGCGTTTGGGACAAAAGCTTACAGCACCTGGTATTCCCAGGCGGTCTCCCATCCAAGTACTAACCAGGCCCGACCCTGCTTAGCTTCCGAGATCGGACGAGATCGGGCGTGTTCAGGGTGGTATGGCCGTAAGCGAGGGAGCCTCAGATAAATACCACATATATACATGGACAATGACTTTTCACACTGCGTCTAGAAGATTCTATGCCTGCGCTTCTCCTCTGTGCTCATCTAGTCACAGATTCACAAAAAGAAAAAGAGAAGACAAGTGCGGCAACATGTTGTTGTTGTGCTTCTGAGCTCCACCTGGTGACTGGCGTTTGGGACAAAAGCTTACAGCACCTGGTATTCCCAGGCGGTCTCCCATCCAAGTACTAACCAGGCCCGACCCTGCTTAGCTTCCGAGATCGGACGAGATCGGGCGTGTTCAGGGTGGTATGGCCGTAAGCGAGGGAGCCTCAGATAAATACCACATATATACATGGACAATGACTTTTCACACTGCGTCTAGAAGATTCTATGCCTGCGCTTCTCCTCTGTGCTCATCTAGTCACAGATTCACAAAAAGAAAAAGAGAAGACAAGTGCGGCAACATGTTGTTGTTGTGCTTCTGAGCTCCACCTGGTGACTGGCGTTTGGGACAAAAGCTTACAGCACCTGGTATTCCCAGGCGGTCTCCCATCCAAGTACTAACCAGGCCCGACCCTGCTTAGCTTCCGAGATCGGACGAGATCGGGCGTGTTCAGGGTGGTATGGCCGTAAGCGAGGGAGCCTCAGATAAATACCACATATATACATGGACAATGACTTTTCACACTGCGTCTAGAAGATTCTATGCCTGCGCTTCTCCTCTGTGCTCATCTAGTCACAGATTCACAAAAAGAAAAAGAGAAGACAAGTGCGGCAACATGTTGTTGTTGTGCTTCTGAGCTCCACCTGGTGACTGGCGTTTGGGACAAAAGCTTACAGCACCTGGTATTCCCAGGCGGTCTCCCATCCAAGTACTAACCAGGCCCGACCCTGCTTAGCTTCCGAGATCGGACGAGATCGGGCGTGTTCAGGGTGGTATGGCCGTAAGCGAGGGAGCCTCAGATAAATACCACATATATACATGGACAATGACTTTTCACACTGCGTCTAGAAGATTCTATGCCTGCGCTTCTCCTCTGTGCTCATCTAGTCAAAGATTCACAAAAAGAAAAAGAGAAGACAAGTGCGGCAACATGTTGTTGTTGTGCTTCTGAGCTCCACCTGGTGACTGGCGTTTGGGACAAAAGCTTACAGCACCTGGTATTCCCAGGCGGTCTCCCATCCAAGTACTAACCAGGCCCGACCCTGCTTAGCTTCCGAGATCGGACGAGATCGGGCGTGTTCAGGGTGGTATGGCCGTAAGCGAGGGAGCCTCAGATAAATACCACATATATACATGGACAATGACTTTTCACGCTGCGTCTAGAAGATTCTATGCCTGCGCTTCTCCTCTGTGCTCATCTAGTCACAGATTCATAAAAAGAAAAAGAGAAGACAAGTGCGGCAACATGTTGTTGTTGTGCTTCTGAGCTCCACCTGGTGACTGGCGTTTGGGACAAAAGCTTACAGCACCTGGTATTCCCAGGCGGTCTCCCATCCAAGTACTAACCAGGCCCGACCCTGCTTAGCTTCCGAGATCTGACGAGATCGGGCGTGTTCAGGGTGGTATGGCCGTAAGCGAGGGAGCCTCAGATAAATACCACATATATACATGGACAATGACTTTTCACACTGCGTCTAGAAGATTCTATGCCTGCGCTTCTCCTCTGTGCTCATCTAGTCACAGATTCACAAAAAGAAAAAGAGAAGACAAGTGCGGCAACATGTTGTTGTTGTGCTTCTGAGCTCCACCTGGTGACTGGCGTTTGGGACAAAAGCTTACAGCACCTGGTATTCCCAGGCGGTCTCCCATCCAAGTACTAACCAGGCCTGACCCTGCTTAGCTTCCGAGATCGGGCGTGTTCAGGGTGGTATGGCCGTAAGCGAGGGAGCCTCAGATAAATACCACATATATACATGGACAATGACTTTTCACACTGCGTCTAGAAGATTCTATGCCTGCGCTTCTCCTCTGTGCTCATCTAGTCACAGATTCACAAAAAGAAAAAGAGAAGACAAGTGCGGCAACATGTTGTTGTTGTGCTTCTGAGCTCCACCTGGTGACTGGCGTTTGGGACAAAAGCTTACAGCACCTGGTATTCCCAGGCGGTCTCCCATCCAAGTACTAACCAGGCCCGACCCTGCTTAGCTTCCGAGATCGGACGAGATCGGGCGTGTTCAGGGTGGTATGGCCGTAAGCGAGGGAGCCTCAGATAAATACCACATATATACATGGACAATGACTTTTCACACTGCGTCTAGAAGATTCTATGCCTGCGCTTCTCCTCTGTGCTCATCTAGTCACAGATTCATAAAAAGAAAAAGAGAAGACAAGTGCGGCAACATGTTGTTGTTGTGCTTCTGAGCTCCACCTGGTGACTGGCGTTTGGGACAAAAGCTTACAGCACCTGGTATTCCCAGGCGGTCTCCCATCCAAGTACTAACCAGGCCCGACCCTGCTTAGCTTCCGAGATCGGACGAGATCGGGCGTGTTCAGGGTGGTATGGCCGTAAGCGAGAGAGCCTCAGATAAATACCACATATATACATGGACAATGACTTTTCACACTGCGTCTAGAAGATTCTATGCCTGCGCTTCTCCTCTGTGCTCATCTAGTCACAGATTCATAAAAAGAAAAAGAGAAGACAAGTGCGGCAACATGTTGTTGTTGTGCTTCTGAGCTCCACCTGGTGACTGGCGTTTGGGACAAAAGCTTACATTACAGCACCTGGTATTCCCAGGCGGTCTCCCATCCAAGTACTAACCAGGCCCGACCCTGCTTAGCTTCCGAGATCGGACGAGATCGGGCGTGTTCAGGGTGGTATGGCCGTAAGCGAGGGAGCCTCAGATAAATACCACATATATACATGGACAATGACTTTTCACACTGCGTCTAGAAGATTCTATGCCTGCGCTTCTCCTCTGTGCTCATCTAGTCACAGATTCACAAAAAGAAAAAGAGAAGACAAGTGCGGCAACATGTTGTTGTTGTGCTTCTGAGCTCCACCTGGTGACTGGCGTTTGGGACAAAAGCTTACAGCACCTGGTATTCCCAGGCGGTCTCCCATCCAAGTACTAACCAGGCCCGACCCTGCTTAGCTTCCGAGATCGGACGAGATCGGGCGTGTTCAGGGTGGTATGGCCGTAAGCGAGGGAGCCTCAGATAAATACCACATATATACATGGACAATGACTTTTCACACTGCGTCTAGAAGATTCTATGCCTGCGCTTCTCCTCTGTGCTCATCTAGTCACAGATTCACAAAAAGAAAAAGAGAAGACAAGTGCGGCAACATGTTGTTGTTGTGCTTCTGAGCTCCACCTGGTGACTGGCGTTTGGGACAAAAGCTTACAGCACCTGGTATTCCCAGGCGGTCTCCCATCCAAGTACTAACCAGGCCCGACCCTGCTTAGCTTCCGAGATCGGACGAGATCGGGCGTGTTCAGGGTGGTATGGCCGTAAGCGAGGGAGCCTCAGATAAATACCACATATATACATGGACAATGACTTTTCACACTGCGTCTAGAAGATTCTATGCCTGCGCTTCTCCTCTGTGCTCATCTAGTCACAGATTCATAAAAAGAAAAAGAGAAGACAAGTGCGGCAACATGTTGTTGTTGTGCTTCTGAGCTCCACCTGGTGACTGGCGTTTGGGACAAAAGCTTACAGCACCTGGTATTCCCAGGCGGTCTCCCATCCAAGTACTAACCAGGCCCGACCCTGCTTAGCTTCCGAGATCGGACGAGATCGGGCGTGTTCAGGGTGGTATGGCCGTAAGCGAGGGAGCCTCAGATAAATACCACATATATACATGGACAATGACTTTTCACACTGCGTCTAGAAGATTCTATGCCTGCGCTTCTCCTCTGTGCTCATCTAGTCACAGATTCATAAAAAGAAAAAGAGAAGACAAGTGCGGCAACATGTTGTTGTTGTGCTTCTGAGCTCCACCTGGTGACTGGCGTTTGGGACAAAAGCTTACATTACAGCACCTGGTATTCCCAGGCGGTCTCCCATCCAAGTACTAACCAGGCCCGACCCTGCTTAGCTTCCGAGATCGGACGAGATCGGGCGTGTTCAGGGTGGTATGGCCGTAAGCGAGGGAGCCTCAGATAAATACCACATATATACATGGACAATGACTTTTCACACTGCGTCTAGAAGATTCTATGCCTGCGCTTCTCCTCTGTGCTCATCTAGTCACAGATTCACAAAAAGAAAAAGAGAAGACAAGTGCGGCAACATGTTGTTGTTGTGCTTCTGAGCTCCACCTGGTGACTGGCGTTTGGGACAAAAGCTTACAGCACCTGGTATTCCCAGGCGGTCTCCCATCCAAGTACTAACCAGGCCCGACCCTGCTTAGCTTCCGAGATCGGGCGTGTTCAGGGTGGTATGGCCGTAAGCGAGGGAGCCTCAGATAAATACCACATATATACATGGACAATGACTTTTCACACTGCGTCTAGAAGATTCTATGCCTGCGCTTCTCCTCTGTGCTCATCTAGTCACAGATTCATAAAAAGAAAAAGAGAAGACAAGTGCGGCAACATGTTGTTGTTGTGCTTCTGAGCTCCACCTGGTGACTGGCGTTTGGGACAAAAGCTTACAGCACCTGGTATTCCCAGGCGGTCTCCCATCCAAGTACTAACCAGGCCCGACCCTGCTTAGCTTCCGAGATCGGACGAGATCGGGCGTGTTCAGGGTGGTATGGCCGTAAGCGAGGGAGCCTCAGATAAATACCACATATATACATGGACAATGACTTTTCACACTGCGTCTAGAAGATTCTATGCCTGCGCTTCTCCTCTGTGCTCATCTAGTCAAAGATTCACAAAAAGAAAAAGAGAAGACAAGTGCGGCAACATGTTGTTGTTGTGCTTCTGAGCTCCACCTGGTGACTGGCGTTTGGGACAAAAGCTTACAGCACCTGGTATTCCCAGGCGGTCTCCCATCCAAGTACTAACCAGGCCCGACCCTGCTTAGCTTCCGAGATCGGACGAGATCGGGCGTGTTCAGGGTGGTATGGCCGTAAGCGAGGGAGCCTCAGATAAATACCACATATATACATGGACAATGACTTTTCACACTGCGTCTAGAAGATTCTATGCCTGCGCTTCTCCTCTGTGCTCATCTAGTCACAGATTCATAAAAAGAAAAAGAGAAGACAAGTGCGGCAACATGTTGTTGTTGTGCTTCTGAGCTCCACCTGGTGACTGGCGTTTGGGACAAAAGCTTACAGCACCTGGTATTCCCAGGCGGTCTCCCATCCAAGTACTAACCAGGCCCGACCCTGCTTAGCTTCCGAGATCTGACGAGATCGGGCGTGTTCAGGGTGGTATGGCCGTAAGCGAGGGAGCCTCAGATAAATACCACATATATACATGGACAATGACTTTTCACACTGCGTCTAGAAGATTCTATGCCTGCGCTTCTCCTCTGTGCTCATCTAGTCACAGATTCACAAAAAGAAAAAGAGAAGACAAGTGCGGCAACATGTTGTTGTTGTGCTTCTGAGCTCCACCTGGTGACTGGCGTTTGGGACAAAAGCTTACAGCACCTGGTATTCCCAGGCGGTCTCCCATCCAAGTACTAACCAGGCCTGACCCTGCTTAGCTTCCGAGATCGGGCGTGTTCAGGGTGGTATGGCCGTAAGCGAGGGAGCCTCAGATAAATACCACATATATACATGGACAATGACTTTTCACACTGCGTCTAGAAGATTCTATGCCTGCGCTTCTCCTCTGTGCTCATCTAGTCACAGATTCACAAAAAGAAAAAGAGAAGACAAGTGCGGCAACATGTTGTTGTTGTGCTTCTGAGCTCCACCTGGTGACTGGCGTTTGGGACAAAAGCTTACAGCACCTGGTATTCCCAGGCGGTCTCCCATCCAAGTACTAACCAGGCCCGACCCTGCTTAGCTTCCGAGATCGGACGAGATCGGGCGTGTTCAGGGTGGTATGGCCGTAAGCGAGGGAGCCTCAGATAAATACCACATATATACATGGACAATGACTTTTCACACTGCGTCTAGAAGATTCTATGCCTGCGCTTCTCCTCTGTGCTCATCTAGTCACAGATTCACAAAAAGAAAAAGAGAAGACAAGTGCGGCAACATGTTGTTGTTGTGCTTCTGAGCTCCACCTGGTGACTGGCGTTTGGGACAAAAGCTTACAGCACCTGGTATTCCCAGGCGGTCTCCCATCCAAGTACTAACCAGGCCCGACCCTGCTTAGCTTCCGAGATCGGACGAGATCGGGCGTGTTCAGGGTGGTATGGCCGTAAGCGAGGGAGCCTCAGATAAATACCACATATATACATGGACAATGACTTTTCACACTGCGTCTAGAAGATTCTATGCCTGCGCTTCTCCTCTGTGCTCATCTAGTCACAGATTCATAAAAAGAAAAAGAGAAGACAAGTGCGGCAACATGTTGTTGTTGTGCTTCTGAGCTCCACCTGGTGACTGGCGTTTGGGACAAAAGCTTACAGCACCTGGTATTCCCAGGCGGTCTCCCATCCAAGTACTAACCAGGCCCGACCCTGCTTAGCTTCCGAGATCGGACGAGATCGGGCGTGTTCAGGGTGGTATGGCCGTAAGCGAGGGAGCCTCAGATAAATACCACATATATACATGGACAATGACTTTTCACACTGCGTCTAGAAGATTCTATGCCTGCGCTTCTCCTCTGTGCTCATCTAGTCACAGATTCACAAAAAGAAAAAGAGAAGACAAGTGCGGCAACATGTTGTTGTTGTGCTTCTGAGCTCCACCTGGTGACTGGCGTTTGGGACAAAAGCTTACAGCACCTGGTATTCCCAGGCGGTCTCCCATCCAAGTACTAACCAGGCCCGACCCTGCTTAGCTTCCGAGATCGGACGAGATCGGGCGTGTTCAGGGTGGTATGGCCGTAAGCGAGGGAGCCTCAGATAAATACCACATATATACATGGACAATGACTTTTCACACTGCGTCTAGAAGATTCTATGCCTGCGCTTCTCCTCTGTGCTCATCTAGTCACAGATTCATAAAAAGAAAAAGAGAAGACAAGTGCGGCAACATGTTGTTGTTGTGCTTCTGAGCTCCACCTGGTGACTGGCGTTTGGGACAAAAGCTTACAGCACCTGGTATTCCCAGGCGGTCTCCCATCCAAGTACTAACCAGGCCCGACCCTGCTTAGCTTCCGAGATCGGACGAGATCGGGCGTGTTCAGGGTGGTATGGCCGTAAGCGAGGGAGCCTCAGATAAATACCACATATATACATGGACAATGACTTTTCACACTGCGTCTAGAAGATTCTATGCCTGCGCTTCTCCTCTGTGCTCATCTAGTCACAGATTCATAAAAAGAAAAAGAGAAGACAAGTGCGGCAACATGTTGTTGTTGTGCTTCTGAGCTCCACCTGGTGACTGGCGTTTGGGACAAAAGCTTACATTACAGCACCTGGTATTCCCAGGCGGTCTCCCATCCAAGTACTAACCAGGCCCGACCCTGCTTAGCTTCCGAGATCGGACGAGATCGGGCGTGTTCAGGGTGGTATGGCCGTAAGCGAGGGAGCCTCAGATAAATACCACATATATACATGGACAATGACTTTTCACACTGCGTCTAGAAGATTCTATGCCTGCGCTTCTCCTCTGTGCTCATCTAGTCACAGATTCACAAAAAGAAAAAGAGAAGACAAGTGCGGCAACATGTTGTTGTTGTGCTTCTGAGCTCCACCTGGTGACTGGCGTTTGGGACAAAAGCTTACAGCACCTGGTATTCCCAGGCGGTCTCCCATCCAAGTACTAACCAGGCCCGACCCTGCTTAGCTTCCGAGATCGGACGAGATCGGGCGTGTTCAGGGTGGTATGGCCGTAAGCGAGGGAGCCTCAGATAAATACCACATATATACATGGACAATGACTTTTCACACTGCGTCTAGAAGATTCTATGCCTGCGCTTCTCCTCTGTGCTCATCTAGTCAAAGATTCACAAAAAGAAAAAGAGAAGACAAGTGCGGCAACATGTTGTTGTTGTGCTTCTGAGCTCCACCTGGTGACTGGCGTTTGGGACAAAAGCTTACAGCACCTGGTATTCCCAGGCGGTCTCCCATCCAAGTACTAACCAGGCCCGACCCTGCTTAGCTTCCGAGATCGGACGAGATCGGGCGTGTTCAGGGTGGTATGGCCGTAAGCGAGGGAGCCTCAGATAAATACCACATATATACATGGACAATGACTTTTCACACTGCGTCTAGAAGATTCTATGCCTGCGCTTCTCCTCTGTGCTCATCTAGTCACAGATTCATAAAAAGAAAAAGAGAAGACAAGTGCGGCAACATGTTGTTGTTGTGCTTCTGAGCTCCACCTGGTGACTGGCGTTTGGGACAAAAGCTTACAGCACCTGGTATTCCCAGGCGGTCTCCCATCCAAGTACTAACCAGGCCCGACCCTGCTTAGCTTCCGAGATCTGACGAGATCGGGCGTGTTCAGGGTGGTATGGCCGTAAGCGAGGGAGCCTCAGATAAATACCACATATATACATGGACAATGACTTTTCACACTGCGTCTAGAAGATTCTATGCCTGCGCTTCTCCTCTGTGCTCATCTAGTCACAGATTCACAAAAAGAAAAAGAGAAGACAAGTGCGGCAACATGTTGTTGTTGTGCTTCTGAGCTCCACCTGGTGACTGGCGTTTGGGACAAAAGCTTACAGCACCTGGTATTCCCAGGCGGTCTCCCATCCAAGTACTAACCAGGCCTGACCCTGCTTAGCTTCCGAGATCGGGCGTGTTCAGGGTGGTATGGCCGTAAGCGAGGGAGCCTCAGATAAATACCACATATATACATGGACAATGACTTTTCACACTGCGTCTAGAAGATTCTATGCCTGCGCTTCTCCTCTGTGCTCATCTAGTCACAGATTCACAAAAAGAAAAAGAGAAGACAAGTGCGGCAACATGTTGTTGTTGTGCTTCTGAGCTCCACCTGGTGACTGGCGTTTGGGACAAAAGCTTACAGCACCTGGTATTCCCAGGCGGTCTCCCATCCAAGTACTAACCAGGCCCGACCCTGCTTAGCTTCCGAGATCGGACGAGATCGGGCGTGTTCAGGGTGGTATGGCCGTAAGCGAGGGAGCCTCAGATAAATACCACATATATACATGGACAATGACTTTTCACACTGCGTCTAGAAGATTCTATGCCTGCGCTTCTCCTCTGTGCTCATCTAGTCACAGATTCACAAAAAGAAAAAGAGAAGACAAGTGCGGCAACATGTTGTTGTTGTGCTTCTGAGCTCCACCTGGTGACTGGCGTTTGGGACAAAAGCTTACAGCACCTGGTATTCCCAGGCGGTCTCCCATCCAAGTACTAACCAGGCCCGACCCTGCTTAGCTTCCGAGATCGGACGAGATCGGGCGTGTTCAGGGTGGTATGGCCGTAAGCGAGGGAGCCTCAGATAAATACCACATATATACATGGACAATGACTTTTCACACTGCGTCTAGAAGATTCTATGCCTGCGCTTCTCCTCTGTGCTCATCTAGTCACAGATTCATAAAAAGAAAAAGAGAAGACAAGTGCGGCAACATGTTGTTGTTGTGCTTCTGAGCTCCACCTGGTGACTGGCGTTTGGGACAAAAGCTTACAGCACCTGGTATTCCCAGGCGGTCTCCCATCCAAGTACTAACCAGGCCCGACCCTGCTTAGCTTCCGAGATCGGACGAGATCGGGCGTGTTCAGGGTGGTATGGCCGTAAGCGAGGGAGCCTCAGATAAATACCACATATATACATGGACAATGACTTTTCACACTGCGTCTAGAAGATTCTATGCCTGCGCTTCTCCTCTGTGCTCATCTAGTCACAGATTCACAAAAAGAAAAAGAGAAGACAAGTGCGGCAACATGTTGTTGTTGTGCTTCTGAGCTCCACCTGGTGACTGGCGTTTGGGACAAAAGCTTACAGCACCTGGTATTCCCAGGCGGTCTCCCATCCAAGTACTAACCAGGCCCGACCCTGCTTAGCTTCCGAGATCGGACGAGATCGGGCGTGTTCAGGGTGGTATGGCCGTAAGCGAGGGAGCCTCAGATAAATACCACATATATACATGGACAATGACTTTTCACACTGCGTCTAGAAGATTCTATGCCTGCGCTTCTCCTCTGTGCTCATCTAGTCACAGATTCATAAAAAGAAAAAGAGAAGACAAGTGCGGCAACATGTTGTTGTTGTGCTTCTGAGCTCCACCTGGTGACTGGCGTTTGGGACAAAAGCTTACAGCACCTGGTATTCCCAGGCGGTCTCCCATCCAAGTACTAACCAGGCCCGACCCTGCTTAGCTTCCGAGATCGGACGAGATCGGGCGTGTTCAGGGTGGTATGGCCGTAAGCGAGGGAGCCTCAGATAAATACCACATATATACATGGACAATGACTTTTCACACTGCGTCTAGAAGATTCTATGCCTGCGCTTCTCCTCTGTGCTCATCTAGTCACAGATTCATAAAAAGAAAAAGAGAAGACAAGTGCGGCAACATGTTGTTGTTGTGCTTCTGAGCTCCACCTGGTGACTGGCGTTTGGGACAAAAGCTTACATTACAGCACCTGGTATTCCCAGGCGGTCTCCCATCCAAGTACTAACCAGGCCCGACCCTGCTTAGCTTCCGAGATCGGACGAGATCGGGCGTGTTCAGGGTGGTATGGCCGTAAGCGAGGGAGCCTCAGATAAATACCACATATATACATGGACAATGACTTTTCACACTGCGTCTAGAAGATTCTATGCCTGCGCTTCTCCTCTGTGCTCATCTAGTCACAGATTCACAAAAAGAAAAAGAGAAGACAAGTGCGGCAACATGTTGTTGTTGTGCTTCTGAGCTCCACCTGGTGACTGGCGTTTGGGACAAAAGCTTACAGCACCTGGTATTCCCAGGCGGTCTCCCATCCAAGTACTAACCAGGCCCGACCCTGCTTAGCTTCCGAGATCGGACGAGATCGGGCGTGTTCAGGGTGGTATGGCCGTAAGCGAGGGAGCCTCAGATAAATACCACATATATACATGGACAATGACTTTTCACACTGCGTCTAGAAGATTCTATGCCTGCGCTTCTCCTCTGTGCTCATCTAGTCACAGATTCACAAAAAGAAAAAGAGAAGACAAGTGCGGCAACATGTTGTTGTTGTGCTTCTGAGCTCCACCTGGTGACTGGCGTTTGGGACAAAAGCTTACAGCACCTGGTATTCCCAGGCGGTCTCCCATCCAAGTACTAACCAGGCCCGACCCTGCTTAGCTTCCGAGATCGGACGAGATCGGGCGTGTTCAGGGTGGTATGGCCGTAAGCGAGGGAGCCTCAGATAAATACCACATATATACATGGACAATGACTTTTCACACTGCGTCTAGAAGATTCTATGCCTGCGCTTCTCCTCTGTGCTCATCTAGTCACAGATTCACAAAAAGAAAAAGAGAAGACAAGTGCGGCAACATGTTGTTGTTGTGCTTCTGAGCTCCACCTGGTGACTGGCGTTTGGGACAAAAGCTTACAGCACCTGGTATTCCCAGGCGGTCTCCCATCCAAGTACTAACCAGGCCCGACCCTGCTTAGCTTCCGAGATCGGACGAGATCGGGCGTGTTCAGGGTGGTATGGCCGTAAGCGAGGGAGCCTCAGATAAATACCACATATATACATGGACAATGACTTTTCACACTGCGTCTAGAAGATTCTATGCCTGCGCTTCTCCTCTGTGCTCATCTAGTCACAGATTCACAAAAAGAAAAAGAGAAGACAAGTGCGGCAACATGTTGTTGTTGTGCTTCTGAGCTCCACCTGGTGACTGGCGTTTGGGACAAAAGCTTACAGCACCTGGTATTCCCAGGCGGTCTCCCATCCAAGTACTAACCAGGCCCGACCCTGCTTAGCTTCCGAGATCGGACGAGATCGGGCGTGTTCAGGGTGGTATGGCCGTAAGCGAGGGAGCCTCAGATAAATACCACATATATACATGGACAATGACTTTTCACACTGCGTCTAGAAGATTCTATGCCTGCGCTTCTCCTCTGTGCTCATCTAGTCACAGATTCATAAAAAGAAAAAGATAAGACAAGTGCGGCAACATGTTGTTGTTGTGCTTCTGAGCTCCACCTGGTGACTGGCGTTTGGGACAAAAGCTTACATTACAGCACCTGGTATTCCCAGGCGGTCTCCCATCCAAGTACTAACCAGGCCCGACCCTGCTTAGCTTCCGAGATCGGACGAGATCGGGCGTGTTCAGGGTGGTATTGCCGTAAGCGAGGGAGCCTCAGATAAATACCACATATATACATGGACAATGACTTTTCACACTGCGTCTAGAAGATTCTATGCCTGCGCTTCTCCTCTGTGCTCATCTAGTCACAGATTCATAAAAAGAAAAAGAGAAGACAAGTGCGGCAACATGTTGTTGTTGTGCTTCTGAGCTCCACCTGGTGACTGGCGTTTGGGACAAAAGCTTACAGCACCTGGTATTCCCAGGCGGTCTCCCATCCAAGTACTAACCAGGCCCGACCCTGCTTAGCTTCCGAGATCGGACGAGATCGGGCGTGTTCAGGGTGGTATGGCCGTAAGCGAGGGAGCCTCAGATAAATACCACATATATACATGGACAATGACTTTTCACACTGCGTCTAGAAGATTCTATGCCTGCGCTTCTCCTCTGTGCTCATCTAGTCACAGATTCATAAAAAGAAAAAGAGAAGACAAGTGCGGCAACATGTTGTTGTTGTGCTTCTGAGCTCCACCTGGTGACTGGCGTTTGGGACAAAAGCTTACAGCACCTGGTATTCCCAGGCGGTCTCCCATCCAAGTACTAACCAGGCCCGACCCTGCTTAGCTTCCGAGATCTGACGAGATCGGGCGTGTTCAGGGTGGTATGGCCGTAAGCGAGGGAGCCTCAGATAAATACCACATATATACATGGACAATGACTTTTCACACTGCGTCTAGAAGATTCTATGCCTGCGCTTCTCCTCTGTGCTCATCTAGTCACAGATTCACAAAAAGAAAAAGAGAAGACAAGTGCGGCAACATGTTGTTGTTGTGCTTCTGAGCTCCACCTGGTGACTGGCGTTTGGGACAAAAGCTTACAGCACCTGGTATTCCCAGGCGGTCTCCCATCCAAGTACTAACCAGGCCTGACCCTGCTTAGCTTCCGAGATCGGGCGTGTTCAGGGTGGTATGGCCGTAAGCGAGGGAGCCTCAGATAAATACCACATATATACATGGACAATGACTTTTCACACTGCGTCTAGAAGATTCTATGCCTGCGCTTCTCCTCTGTGCTCATCTAGTCACAGATTCACAAAAAGAAAAAGAGAAGACAAGTGCGGCAACATGTTGTTGTTGTGCTTCTGAGCTCCACCTGGTGACTGGCGTTTGGGACAAAAGCTTACAGCACCTGGTATTCCCAGGCGGTCTCCCATCCAAGTACTAACCAGGCCCGACCCTGCTTAGCTTCCGAGATCGGACGAGATCGGGCGTGTTCAGGGTGGTATGGCCGTAAGCGAGGGAGCCTCAGATAAATACCACATATATACATGGACAATGACTTTTCACACTGCGTCTAGAAGATTCTATGCCTGCGCTTCTCCTCTGTGCTCATCTAGTCACAGATTCACAAAAAGAAAAAGAGAAGACAAGTGCGGCAACATGTTGTTGTTGTGCTTCTGAGCTCCACCTGGTGACTGGCGTTTGGGACAAAAGCTTACAGCACCTGGTATTCCCAGGCGGTCTCCCATCCAAGTACTAACCAGGCCCGACCCTGCTTAGCTTCCGAGATCGGACGAGATCGGGCGTGTTCAGGGTGGTATGGCCGTAAGCGAGGGAGCCTCAGATAAATACCACATATATACATGGACAATGACTTTTCACACTGCGTCTAGAAGATTCTATGCCTGCGCTTCTCCTCTGTGCTCATCTAGTCACAGATTCATAAAAAGAAAAAGAGAAGACAAGTGCGGCAACATGTTGTTGTTGTGCTTCTGAGCTCCACCTGGTGACTGGCGTTTGGGACAAAAGCTTACAGCACCTGGTATTCCCAGGCGGTCTCCCATCCAAGTACTAACCAGGCCCGACCCTGCTTAGCTTCCGAGATCGGACGAGATCGGGCGTGTTCAGGGTGGTATGGCCGTAAGCGAGGGAGCCTCAGATAAATACCACATATATACATGGACAATGACTTTTCACACTGCGTCTAGAAGATTCTATGCCTGCGCTTCTCCTCTGTGCTCATCTAGTCACAGATTCACAAAAAGAAAAAGAGAAGACAAGTGCGGCAACATGTTGTTGTTGTGCTTCTGAGCTCCACCTGGTGACTGGCGTTTGGGACAAAAGCTTACAGCACCTGGTATTCCCAGGCGGTCTCCCATCCAAGTACTAACCAGGCCCGACCCTGCTTAGCTTCCGAGATCGGACGAGATCGGGCGTGTTCAGGGTGGTATGGCCGTAAGCGAGGGAGCCTCAGATAAATACCACATATATACATGGACAATGACTTTTCACACTGCGTCTAGAAGATTCTATGCCTGCGCTTCTCCTCTGTGCTCATCTAGTCACAGATTCATAAAAAGAAAAAGAGAAGACAAGTGCGGCAACATGTTGTTGTTGTGCTTCTGAGCTCCACCTGGTGACTGGCGTTTGGGACAAAAGCTTACAGCACCTGGTATTCCCAGGCGGTCTCCCATCCAAGTACTAACCAGGCCCGACCCTGCTTAGCTTCCGAGATCGGACGAGATCGGGCGTGTTCAGGGTGGTATGGCCGTAAGCGAGGGAGCCTCAGATAAATACCACATATATACATGGACAATGACTTTTCACACTGCGTCTAGAAGATTCTATGCCTGCGCTTCTCCTCTGTGCTCATCTAGTCACAGATTCATAAAAAGAAAAAGAGAAGACAAGTGCGGCAACATGTTGTTGTTGTGCTTCTGAGCTCCACCTGGTGACTGGCGTTTGGGACAAAAGCTTACATTACAGCACCTGGTATTCCCAGGCGGTCTCCCATCCAAGTACTAACCAGGCCCGACCCTGCTTAGCTTCCGAGATCGGACGAGATCGGGCGTGTTCAGGGTGGTATGGCCGTAAGCGAGGGAGCCTCAGATAAATACCACATATATACATGGACAATGACTTTTCACACTGCGTCTAGAAGATTCTATGCCTGCGCTTCTCCTCTGTGCTCATCTAGTCACAGATTCACAAAAAGAAAAAGAGAAGACAAGTGCGGCAACATGTTGTTGTTGTGCTTCTGAGCTCCACCTGGTGACTGGCGTTTGGGACAAAAGCTTACAGCACCTGGTATTCCCAGGCGGTCTCCCATCCAAGTACTAACCAGGCCCGACCCTGCTTAGCTTCCGAGATCGGACGAGATCGGGCGTGTTCAGGGTGGTATGGCCGTAAGCGAGGGAGCCTCAGATAAATACCACATATATACATGGACAATGACTTTTCACACTGCGTCTAGAAGATTCTATGCCTGCGCTTCTCCTCTGTGCTCATCTAGTCAAAGATTCACAAAAAGAAAAAGAGAAGACAAGTGCGGCAACATGTTGTTGTTGTGCTTCTGAGCTCCACCTGGTGACTGGCGTTTGGGACAAAAGCTTACAGCACCTGGTATTCCCAGGCGGTCTCCCATCCAAGTACTAACCAGGCCCGACCCTGCTTAGCTTCCGAGATCGGACGAGATCGGGCGTGTTCAGGGTGGTATGGCCGTAAGCGAGGGAGCCTCAGATAAATACCACATATATACATGGACAATGACTTTTCACACTGCGTCTAGAAGATTCTATGCCTGCGCTTCTCCTCTGTGCTCATCTAGTCACAGATTCATAAAAAGAAAAAGAGAAGACAAGTGCGGCAACATGTTGTTGTTGTGCTTCTGAGCTCCACCTGGTGACTGGCGTTTGGGACAAAAGCTTACAGCACCTGGTATTCCCAGGCGGTCTCCCATCCAAGTACTAACCAGGCCCGACCCTGCTTAGCTTCCGAGATCTGACGAGATCGGGCGTGTTCAGGGTGGTATGGCCGTAAGCGAGGGAGCCTCAGATAAATACCACATATATACATGGACAATGACTTTTCACACTGCGTCTAGAAGATTCTATGCCTGCGCTTCTCCTCTGTGCTCATCTAGTCACAGATTCACAAAAAGAAAAAGAGAAGACAAGTGCGGCAACATGTTGTTGTTGTGCTTCTGAGCTCCACCTGGTGACTGGCGTTTGGGACAAAAGCTTACAGCACCTGGTATTCCCAGGCGGTCTCCCATCCAAGTACTAACCAGGCCTGACCCTGCTTAGCTTCCGAGATCGGGCGTGTTCAGGGTGGTATGGCCGTAAGCGAGGGAGCCTCAGATAAATACCACATATATACATGGACAATGACTTTTCACACTGCGTCTAGAAGATTCTATGCCTGCGCTTCTCCTCTGTGCTCATCTAGTCACAGATTCACAAAAAGAAAAAGAGAAGACAAGTGCGGCAACATGTTGTTGTTGTGCTTCTGAGCTCCACCTGGTGACTGGCGTTTGGGACAAAAGCTTACAGCACCTGGTATTCCCAGGCGGTCTCCCATCCAAGTACTAACCAGGCCCGACCCTGCTTAGCTTCCGAGATCGGACGAGATCGGGCGTGTTCAGGGTGGTATGGCCGTAAGCGAGGGAGCCTCAGATAAATACCACATATATACATGGACAATGACTTTTCACACTGCGTCTAGAAGATTCTATGCCTGCGCTTCTCCTCTGTGCTCATCTAGTCACAGATTCACAAAAAGAAAAAGAGAAGACAAGTGCGGCAACATGTTGTTGTTGTGCTTCTGAGCTCCACCTGGTGACTGGCGTTTGGGACAAAAGCTTACAGCACCTGGTATTCCCAGGCGGTCTCCCATCCAAGTACTAACCAGGCCCGACCCTGCTTAGCTTCCGAGATCGGACGAGATCGGGCGTGTTCAGGGTGGTATGGCCGTAAGCGAGGGAGCCTCAGATAAATACCACATATATACATGGACAATGACTTTTCACACTGCGTCTAGAAGATTCTATGCCTGCGCTTCTCCTCTGTGCTCATCTAGTCACAGATTCATAAAAAGAAAAAGAGAAGACAAGTGCGGCAACATGTTGTTGTTGTGCTTCTGAGCTCCACCTGGTGACTGGCGTTTGGGACAAAAGCTTACAGCACCTGGTATTCCCAGGCGGTCTCCCATCCAAGTACTAACCAGGCCCGACCCTGCTTAGCTTCCGAGATCGGACGAGATCGGGCGTGTTCAGGGTGGTATGGCCGTAAGCGAGGGAGCCTCAGATAAATACCACATATATACATGGACAATGACTTTTCACACTGCGTCTAGAAGATTCTATGCCTGCGCTTCTCCTCTGTGCTCATCTAGTCACAGATTCACAAAAAGAAAAAGAGAAGACAAGTGCGGCAACATGTTGTTGTTGTGCTTCTGAGCTCCACCTGGTGACTGGCGTTTGGGACAAAAGCTTACAGCACCTGGTATTCCCAGGCGGTCTCCCATCCAAGTACTAACCAGGCCCGACCCTGCTTAGCTTCCGAGATCGGACGAGATCGGGCGTGTTCAGGGTGGTATGGCCGTAAGCGAGGGAGCCTCAGATAAATACCACATATATACATGGACAATGACTTTTCACACTGCGTCTAGAAGATTCTATGCCTGCGCTTCTCCTCTGTGCTCATCTAGTCACAGATTCATAAAAAGAAAAAGAGAAGACAAGTGCGGCAACATGTTGTTGTTGTGCTTCTGAGCTCCACCTGGTGACTGGCGTTTGGGACAAAAGCTTACAGCACCTGGTATTCCCAGGCGGTCTCCCATCCAAGTACTAACCAGGCCCGACCCTGCTTAGCTTCCGAGATCGGACGAGATCGGGCGTGTTCAGGGTGGTATGGCCGTAAGCGAGGGAGCCTCAGATAAATACCACATATATACATGGACAATGACTTTTCACACTGCGTCTAGAAGATTCTATGCCTGCGCTTCTCCTCTGTGCTCATCTAGTCACAGATTCATAAAAAGAAAAAGAGAAGACAAGTGCGGCAACATGTTGTTGTTGTGCTTCTGAGCTCCACCTGGTGACTGGCGTTTGGGACAAAAGCTTACATTACAGCACCTGGTATTCCCAGGCGGTCTCCCATCCAAGTACTAACCAGGCCCGACCCTGCTTAGCTTCCGAGATCGGACGAGATCGGGCGTGTTCAGGGTGGTATGGCCGTAAGCGAGGGAGCCTCAGATAAATACCACATATATACATGGACAATGACTTTTCACACTGCGTCTAGAAGATTCTATGCCTGCGCTTCTCCTCTGTGCTCATCTAGTCACAGATTCACAAAAAGAAAAAGAGAAGACAAGTGCGGCAACATGTTGTTGTTGTGCTTCTGAGCTCCACCTGGTGACTGGCGTTTGGGACAAAAGCTTACAGCACCTGGTATTCCCAGGCGGTCTCCCATCCAAGTACTAACCAGGCCCGACCCTGCTTAGCTTCCGAGATCGGACGAGATCGGGCGTGTTCAGGGTGGTATGGCCGTAAGCGAGGGAGCCTCAGATAAATACCACATATATACATGGACAATGACTTTTCACACTGCGTCTAGAAGATTCTATGCCTGCGCTTCTCCTCTGTGCTCATCTAGTCACAGATTCACAAAAAGAAAAAGAGAAGACAAGTGCGGCAACATGTTGTTGTTGTGCTTCTGAGCTCCACCTGGTGACTGGCGTTTGGGACAAAAGCTTACAGCACCTGGTATTCCCAGGCGGTCTCCCATCCAAGTACTAACCAGGCCCGACCCTGCTTAGCTTCCGAGATCGGACGAGATCGGGCGTGTTCAGGGTGGTATGGCCGTAAGCGAGGGAGCCTCAGATAAATACCACATATATACATGGACAATGACTTTTCACACTGCGTCTAGAAGATTCTATGCCTGCGCTTCTCCTCTGTGCTCATCTAGTCACAGATTCACAAAAAGAAAAAGAGAAGACAAGTGCGGCAACATGTTGTTGTTGTGCTTCTGAGCTCCACCTGGTGACTGGCGTTTGGGACAAAAGCTTACAGCACCTGGTATTCCCAGGCGGTCTCCCATCCAAGTACTAACCAGGCCCGACCCTGCTTAGCTTCCGAGATCGGACGAGATCGGGCGTGTTCAGGGTGGTATGGCCGTAAGCGAGGGAGCCTCAGATAAATACCACATATATACATGGACAATGACTTTTCACACTGCGTCTAGAAGATTCTATGCCTGCGCTTCTCCTCTGTGCTCATCTAGTCACAGATTCACAAAAAGAAAAAGAGAAGACAAGTGCGGCAACATGTTGTTGTTGTGCTTCTGAGCTCCACCTGGTGACTGGCGTTTGGGACAAAAGCTTACAGCACCTGGTATTCCCAGGCGGTCTCCCATCCAAGTACTAACCAGGCCCGACCCTGCTTAGCTTCCGAGATCGGACGAGATCGGGCGTGTTCAGGGTGGTATGGCCGTAAGCGAGGGAGCCTCAGATAAATACCACATATATACATGGACAATGACTTTTCACACTGCGTCTAGAAGATTCTATGCCTGCGCTTCTCCTCTGTGCTCATCTAGTCACAGATTCATAAAAAGAAAAAGATAAGACAAGTGCGGCAACATGTTGTTGTTGTGCTTCTGAGCTCCACCTGGTGACTGGCGTTTGGGACAAAAGCTTACATTACAGCACCTGGTATTCCCAGGCGGTCTCCCATCCAAGTACTAACCAGGCCCGACCCTGCTTAGCTTCCGAGATCGGACGAGATCGGGCGTGTTCAGGGTGGTATTGCCGTAAGCGAGGGAGCCTCAGATAAATACCACATATATACATGGACAATGACTTTTCACACTGCGTCTAGAAGATTCTATGCCTGCGCTTCTCCTCTGTGCTCATCTAGTCACAGATTCATAAAAAGAAAAAGAGAAGACAAGTGCGGCAACATGTTGTTGTTGTGCTTCTGAGCTCCACCTGGTGACTGGCGTTTGGGACAAAAGCTTACATTACAGCACCTGGTATTCCCAGGCGGTCTCCCATCCAAGTACTAACCAGGCCCGACCCTGCTTAGCTTCCGAGATCGGACGAGATCGGGCGTGTTCAGGGTGGTATGGCCGTAAGCGAGGGAGCCTCAGATAAATACCACATATATACATGGACAATGACTTTTCACACTGCGTCTAGAAGATTCTATGCCTGCGCTTCTCCTCTGTGCTCATCTAGTCACAGATTCACAAAAAGAAAAAGAGAAGACAAGTGCGGCAACATGTTGTTGTTGTGCTTCTGAGCTCCACCTGGTGACTGGCGTTTGGGACAAAAGCTTACAGCACCTGGTATTCCCAGGCGGTCTCCCATCCAAGTACTAACCAGGCCCGACCCTGCTTAGCTTCCGAGATCGGACGAGATCGGGCGTGTTCAGGGTGGTATGGCCGTAAGCGAGGGAGCCTCAGATAAATACCACATATATACATGGACAATGACTTTTCACACTGCGTCTAGAAGATTCTATGCCTGCGCTTCTCCTCTGTGCTCATCTAGTCACAGATTCACAAAAAGAAAAAGAGAAGACAAGTGCGGCAACATGTTGTTGTTGTGCTTCTGAGCTCCACCTGGTGACTGGCGTTTGGGACAAAAGCTTACAGCACCTGGTATTCCCAGGCGGTCTCCCATCCAAGTACTAACCAGGCCCGACCCTGCTTAGCTTCCGAGATCGGACGAGATCGGGCGTGTTCAGGGTGGTATGGCCGTAAGCGAGGGAGCCTCAGATAAATACCACATATATACATGGACAATGACTTTTCACACTGCGTCTAGAAGATTCTATGCCTGCGCTTCTCCTCTGTGCTCATCTAGTCACAGATTCACAAAAAGAAAAAGAGAAGACAAGTGCGGCAACATGTTGTTGTTGTGCTTCTGAGCTCCACCTGGTGACTGGCGTTTGGGACAAAAGCTTACAGCACCTGGTATTCCCAGGCGGTCTCCCATCCAAGTACTAACCAGGCCCGACCCTGCTTAGCTTCCGAGATCGGACGAGATCGGGCGTGTTCAGGGTGGTATGGCCGTAAGCGAGGGAGCCTCAGATAAATACCACATATATACATGGACAATGACTTTTCACACTGCGTCTAGAAGATTCTATGCCTGCGCTTCTCCTCTGTGCTCATCTAGTCACAGATTCACAAAAAGAAAAAGAGAAGACAAGTGCGGCAACATGTTGTTGTTGTGCTTCTGAGCTCCACCTGGTGACTGGCGTTTGGGACAAAAGCTTACAGCACCTGGTATTCCCAGGCGGTCTCCCATCCAAGTACTAACCAGGCCCGACCCTGCTTAGCTTCCGAGATCGGACGAGATCGGGCGTGTTCAGGGTGGTATGGCCGTAAGCGAGGGAGCCTCAGATAAATACCACATATATACATGGACAATGACTTTTCACACTGCGTCTAGAAGATTCTATGCCTGCGCTTCTCCTCTGTGCTCATCTAGTCACAGATTCACAAAAAGAAAAAGAGAAGACAAGTGCGGCAACATGTTGTTGTTGTGCTTCTGAGCTCCACCTGGTGACTGGCGTTTGGGACAAAAGCTTACAGCACCTGGTATTCCCAGGCGGTCTCCCATCCAAGTACTAACCAGGCCCGACCCTGCTTAGCTTCCGAGATCGGACGAGATCGGGCGTGTTCAGGGTGGTATGGCCGTAAGCGAGGGAGCCTCAGATAAATACCACATATATACATGGACAATGACTTTTCACACTGCGTCTAGAAGATTCTATGCCTGCGCTTCTCCTCTGTGCTCATCTAGTCACAGATTCACAAAAAGAAAAAGAGAAGACAAGTGCGGCAACATGTTGTTGTTGTGCTTCTGAGCTCCACCTGGTGACTGGCGTTTGGGACAAAAGCTTACAGCACCTGGTATTCCCAGGCGGTCTCCCATCCAAGTACTAACCAGGCCCGACCCTGCTTAGCTTCCGAGATCGGACGAGATCGGGCGTGTTCAGGGTGGTATGGCCGTAAGCGAGGGAGCCTCAGATAAATACCACATATATACATGGACAATGACTTTTCACACTGC
>CM055195.1:20886217-21033717 GCA_029224185.1 Karalla daura
GGGTGGTATGGCCGTAAGCGAGGGAGCCTCAGATAAATACCACATATATACATGGACAATGACTTTTCACACTGCGTCTAGAAGATTCTATGCCTGCGCTTCTCCTCTGTGCTCATCTAGTCACAGATTCATAAAAAGAAAAAGAGAAGACAAGTGCGGCAACATGTTGTTGTTGTGCTTCTGAGCTCCACCTGGTGACTGGCGTTTGGGACAAAAGCTTACAGCACCTGGTATTCCCAGGCGGTCTCCCATCCAAGTACTAACCAGGCCCGACCCTGCTTAGCTTCCGAGATCGGACGAGATCGGGCGTGTTCAGGGTGGTATGGCCGTAAGCGAGGGAGCCTCAGATAAATACCACATATATACATGGACAATGACTTTTCACACTGCGTCTAGAAGATTCTATGCCTGCGCTTCTCCTCTGTGCTCATCTAGTCACAGATTCATAAAAAGAAAAAGAGAAGACAAGTGCGGCAACATGTTGTTGTTGTGCTTCTGAGCTCCACCTGGTGACTGGCGTTTGGGACAAAAGCTTACATTACAGCACCTGGTATTCCCAGGCGGTCTCCCATCCAAGTACTAACCAGGCCCGACCCTGCTTAGCTTCCGAGATCGGACGAGATCGGGCGTGTTCAGGGTGGTATGGCCGTAAGCGAGGGAGCCTCAGATAAATACCACATATATACATGGACAATGACTTTTCACACTGCGTCTAGAAGATTCTATGCCTGCGCTTCTCCTCTGTGCTCATCTAGTCACAGATTCACAAAAAGAAAAAGAGAAGACAAGTGCGGCAACATGTTGTTGTTGTGCTTCTGAGCTCCACCTGGTGACTGGCGTTTGGGACAAAAGCTTACAGCACCTGGTATTCCCAGGCGGTCTCCCATCCAAGTACTAACCAGGCCCGACCCTGCTTAGCTTCCGAGATCGGACGAGATCGGGCGTGTTCAGGGTGGTATGGCCGTAAGCGAGGGAGCCTCAGATAAATACCACATATATACATGGACAATGACTTTTCACACTGCGTCTAGAAGATTCTATGCCTGCGCTTCTCCTCTGTGCTCATCTAGTCACAGATTCACAAAAAGAAAAAGAGAAGACAAGTGCGGCAACATGTTGTTGTTGTGCTTCTGAGCTCCACCTGGTGACTGGCGTTTGGGACAAAAGCTTACAGCACCTGGTATTCCCAGGCGGTCTCCCATCCAAGTACTAACCAGGCCCGACCCTGCTTAGCTTCCGAGATCGGACGAGATCGGGCGTGTTCAGGGTGGTATGGCCGTAAGCGAGGGAGCCTCAGATAAATACCACATATATACATGGACAATGACTTTTCACACTGCGTCTAGAAGATTCTATGCCTGCGCTTCTCCTCTGTGCTCATCTAGTCACAGATTCACAAAAAGAAAAAGAGAAGACAAGTGCGGCAACATGTTGTTGTTGTGCTTCTGAGCTCCACCTGGTGACTGGCGTTTGGGACAAAAGCTTACAGCACCTGGTATTCCCAGGCGGTCTCCCATCCAAGTACTAACCAGGCCCGACCCTGCTTAGCTTCCGAGATCGGACGAGATCGGGCGTGTTCAGGGTGGTATGGCCGTAAGCGAGGGAGCCTCAGATAAATACCACATATATACATGGACAATGACTTTTCACACTGCGTCTAGAAGATTCTATGCCTGCGCTTCTCCTCTGTGCTCATCTAGTCACAGATTCATAAAAAGAAAAAGAGAAGACAAGTGCGGCAACATGTTGTTGTTGTGCTTCTGAGCTCCACCTGGTGACTGGCGTTTGGGACAAAAGCTTACATTACAGCACCTGGTATTCCCAGGCGGTCTCCCATCCAAGTACTAACCAGGCCCGACCCTGCTTAGCTTCCGAGATCGGACGAGATCGGGCGTGTTCAGGGTGGTATGGCCGTAAGCGAGGGAGCCTCAGATAAATACCACATATATACATGGACAATGACTTTTCACACTGCGTCTAGAAGATTCTATGCCTGCGCTTCTCCTCTGTGCTCATCTAGTCACAGATTCACAAAAAGAAAAAGAGAAGACAAGTGCGGCAACATGTTGTTGTTGTGCTTCTGAGCTCCACCTGGTGACTGGCGTTTGGGACAAAAGCTTACAGCACCTGGTATTCCCAGGCGGTCTCCCATCCAAGTACTAACCAGGCCCGACCCTGCTTAGCTTCCGAGATCGGACGAGATCGGGCGTGTTCAGGGTGGTATGGCCGTAAGCGAGGGAGCCTCAGATAAATACCACATATATACATGGACAATGACTTTTCACACTGCGTCTAGAAGATTCTATGCCTGCGCTTCTCCTCTGTGCTCATCTAGTCACAGATTCACAAAAAGAAAAAGAGAAGACAAGTGCGGCAACATGTTGTTGTTGTGCTTCTGAGCTCCACCTGGTGACTGGCGTTTGGGACAAAAGCTTACAGCACCTGGTATTCCCAGGCGGTCTCCCATCCAAGTACTAACCAGGCCCGACCCTGCTTAGCTTCCGAGATCGGACGAGATCGGGCGTGTTCAGGGTGGTATGGCCGTAAGCGAGGGAGCCTCAGATAAATACCACATATATACATGGACAATGACTTTTCACACTGCGTCTAGAAGATTCTATGCCTGCGCTTCTCCTCTGTGCTCATCTAGTCACAGATTCACAAAAAGAAAAAGAGAAGACAAGTGCGGCAACATGTTGTTGTTGTGCTTCTGAGCTCCACCTGGTGACTGGCGTTTGGGACAAAAGCTTACAGCACCTGGTATTCCCAGGCGGTCTCCCATCCAAGTACTAACCAGGCCCGACCCTGCTTAGCTTCCGAGATCGGACGAGATCGGGCGTGTTCAGGGTGGTATGGCCGTAAGCGAGGGAGCCTCAGATAAATACCACATATATACATGGACAATGACTTTTCACACTGCGTCTAGAAGATTCTATGCCTGCGCTTCTCCTCTGTGCTCATCTAGTCACAGATTCACAAAAAGAAAAAGAGAAGACAAGTGCGGCAACATGTTGTTGTTGTGCTTCTGAGCTCCACCTGGTGACTGGCGTTTGGGACAAAAGCTTACAGCACCTGGTATTCCCAGGCGGTCTCCCATCCAAGTACTAACCAGGCCCGACCCTGCTTAGCTTCCGAGATCGGACGAGATCGGGCGTGTTCAGGGTGGTATGGCCGTAAGCGAGGGAGCCTCAGATAAATACCACATATATACATGGACAATGACTTTTCACACTGCGTCTAGAAGATTCTATGCCTGCGCTTCTCCTCTGTGCTCATCTAGTCACAGATTCACAAAAAGAAAAAGAGAAGACAAGTGCGGCAACATGTTGTTGTTGTGCTTCTGAGCTCCACCTGGTGACTGGCGTTTGGGACAAAAGCTTACAGCACCTGGTATTCCCAGGCGGTCTCCCATCCAAGTACTAACCAGGCCCGACCCTGCTTAGCTTCCGAGATCGGACGAGATCGGGCGTGTTCAGGGTGGTATGGCCGTAAGCGAGGGAGCCTCAGATAAATACCACATATATACATGGACAATGACTTTTCACACTGCGTCTAGAAGATTCTATGCCTGCGCTTCTCCTCTGTGCTCATCTAGTCACAGATTCATAAAAAGAAAAAGAGAAGACAAGTGCGGCAACATGTTGTTGTTGTGCTTCTGAGCTCCACCTGGTGACTGGCGTTTGGGACAAAAGCTTACAGCACCTGGTATTCCCAGGCGGTCTCCCATCCAAGTACTAACCAGGCCCGACCCTGCTTAGCTTCCGAGATCGGACGAGATCGGGCGTGTTCAGGGTGGTATGGCCGTAAGCGAGGGAGCCTCAGATAAATACCACATATATACATGGACAATGACTTTTCACACTGCGTCTAGAAGATTCTATGCCTGCGCTTCTCCTCTGTGCTCATCTAGTCACAGATTCATAAAAAGAAAAAGAGAAGACAAGTGCGGCAACATGTTGTTGTTGTGCTTCTGAGCTCCACCTGGTGACTGGCGTTTGGGACAAAAGCTTACATTACAGCACCTGGTATTCCCAGGCGGTCTCCCATCCAAGTACTAACCAGGCCCGACCCTGCTTAGCTTCCGAGATCGGACGAGATCGGGCGTGTTCAGGGTGGTATGGCCGTAAGCGAGGGAGCCTCAGATAAATACCACATATATACATGGACAATGACTTTTCACACTGCGTCTAGAAGATTCTATGCCTGCGCTTCTCCTCTGTGCTCATCTAGTCACAGATTCATAAAAAGAAAAAGAGAAGACAAGTGCGGCAACATGTTGTTGTTGTGCTTCTGAGCTCCACCTGGTGACTGGCGTTTGGGACAAAAGCTTACATTACAGCACCTGGTATTCCCAGGCGGTCTCCCATCCAAGTACTAACCAGGCCCGACCCTGCTTAGCTTCCGAGATCGGACGAGATCGGGCGTGTTCAGGGTGGTATGGCCGTAAGCGAGGGAGCCTCAGATAAATACCACATATATACATGGACAATGACTTTTCACACTGCGTCTAGAAGATTCTATGCCTGCGCTTCTCCTCTGTGCTCATCTAGTCACAGATTCACAAAAAGAAAAAGAGAAGACAAGTGCGGCAACATGTTGTTGTTGTGCTTCTGAGCTCCACCTGGTGACTGGCGTTTGGGACAAAAGCTTACAGCACCTGGTATTCCCAGGCGGTCTCCCATCCAAGTACTAACCAGGCCCGACCCTGCTTAGCTTCCGAGATCGGACGAGATCGGGCGTGTTCAGGGTGGTATGGCCGTAAGCGAGGGAGCCTCAGATAAATACCACATATATACATGGACAATGACTTTTCACACTGCGTCTAGAAGATTCTATGCCTGCGCTTCTCCTCTGTGCTCATCTAGTCACAGATTCACAAAAAGAAAAAGAGAAGACAAGTGCGGCAACATGTTGTTGTTGTGCTTCTGAGCTCCACCTGGTGACTGGCGTTTGGGACAAAAGCTTACAGCACCTGGTATTCCCAGGCGGTCTCCCATCCAAGTACTAACCAGGCCCGACCCTGCTTAGCTTCCGAGATCGGACGAGATCGGGCGTGTTCAGGGTGGTATGGCCGTAAGCGAGGGAGCCTCAGATAAATACCACATATATACATGGACAATGACTTTTCACACTGCGTCTAGAAGATTCTATGCCTGCGCTTCTCCTCTGTGCTCATCTAGTCACAGATTCACAAAAAGAAAAAGAGAAGACAAGTGCGGCAACATGTTGTTGTTGTGCTTCTGAGCTCCACCTGGTGACTGGCGTTTGGGACAAAAGCTTACAGCACCTGGTATTCCCAGGCGGTCTCCCATCCAAGTACTAACCAGGCCCGACCCTGCTTAGCTTCCGAGATCGGACGAGATCGGGCGTGTTCAGGGTGGTATGGCCGTAAGCGAGGGAGCCTCAGATAAATACCACATATATACATGGACAATGACTTTTCACACTGCGTCTAGAAGATTCTATGCCTGCGCTTCTCCTCTGTGCTCATCTAGTCACAGATTCATAAAAAGAAAAAGAGAAGACAAGTGCGGCAACATGTTGTTGTTGTGCTTCTGAGCTCCACCTGGTGACTGGCGTTTGGGACAAAAGCTTACAGCACCTGGTATTCCCAGGCGGTCTCCCATCCAAGTACTAACCAGGCCCGACCCTGCTTAGCTTCCGAGATCGGACGAGATCGGGCGTGTTCAGGGTGGTATGGCCGTAAGCGAGGGAGCCTCAGATAAATACCACATATATACATGGACAATGACTTTTCACACTGCGTCTAGAAGATTCTATGCCTGCGCTTCTCCTCTGTGCTCATCTAGTCACAGATTCATAAAAAGAAAAAGAGAAGACAAGTGCGGCAACATGTTGTTGTTGTGCTTCTGAGCTCCACCTGGTGACTGGCGTTTGGGACAAAAGCTTACAGCACCTGGTATTCCCAGGCGGTCTCCCATCCAAGTACTAACCAGGCCCGACCCTGCTTAGCTTCCGAGATCGGACGAGATCGGGCGTGTTCAGGGTGGTATGGCCGTAAGCGAGGGAGCCTCAGATAAATACCACATATATACATGGACAATGACTTTTCACACTGCGTCTAGAAGATTCTATGCCTGCGCTTCTCCTCTGTGCTCATCTAGTCACAGATTCATAAAAAGAAAAAGAGAAGACAAGTGCGGCAACATGTTGTTGTTGTGCTTCTGAGCTCCACCTGGTGACTGGCGTTTGGGACAAAAGCTTACAGCACCTGGTATTCCCAGGCGGTCTCCCATCCAAGTACTAACCAGGCCCGACCCTGCTTAGCTTCCGAGATCGGACGAGATCGGGCGTGTTCAGGGTGGTATGGCCGTAAGCGAGGGAGCCTCAGATAAATACCACATATATACATGGACAATGACTTTTCACACTGCGTCTAGAAGATTCTATGCCTGCGCTTCTCCTCTGTGCTCATCTAGTCACAGATTCACAAAAAGAAAAAGAGAAGACAAGTGCGGCAACATGTTGTTGTTGTGCTTCTGAGCTCCACCTGGTGACTGGCGTTTGGGACAAAAGCTTACAGCACCTGGTATTCCCAGGCGGTCTCCCATCCAAGTACTAACCAGGCCCGACCCTGCTTAGCTTCCGAGATCGGACGAGATCGGGCGTGTTCAGGGTGGTATGGCCGTAAGCGAGGGAGCCTCAGATAAATACCACATATATACATGGACAATGACTTTTCACACTGCGTCTAGAAGATTCTATGCCTGCGCTTCTCCTCTGTGCTCATCTAGTCACAGATTCACAAAAAGAAAAAGAGAAGACAAGTGCGGCAACATGTTGTTGTTGTGCTTCTGAGCTCCACCTGGTGACTGGCGTTTGGGACAAAAGCTTACAGCACCTGGTATTCCCAGGCGGTCTCCCAACCAAGTACTAACCAGGCCCGACCCTGCTTAGCTTCCGAGATCGGACGAGATCGGGCGTGTTCAGGGTGGTATGGCCGTAAGCGAGGGAGCCTCAGATAAATACCACATATATACATGGACAATGACTTTTCACACTGCGTCTAGAAGATTCTATGCCTGCGCTTCTCCTCTGTGCTCATCTAGTCACAGATTCACAAAAAGAAAAAGAGAAGACAAGTGCGGCAACATGTTGTTGTTGTGCTTCTGAGCTCCACCTGGTGACTGGCGTTTGGGACAAAAGCTTACAGCACCTGGTATTCCCAGGCGGTCTCCCATCCAAGTACTAACCAGGCCCGACACTGCTTAGCTTCCGAGATCGGACGAGATCGGGCGTGTTCAGGGTGGTATGGCCGTAAGCGAGGGGGCCTCAGATAAATACCACATATATACATGGACAATGACTTTTCACACTGCGTCTAGAAGATTCTATGCCTGCGCTTCTCCTCTGTGCTCATCTAGTCACAGATTCACAAAAAGAAAAAGAGAAGACAAGTGCGGCAACATGTTGTTGTTGTGCTTCTGAGCTCCACCTGGTGACTGGCGTTTGGGACAAAAGCTTACAGCACCTGGTATTCCCAGGCGGTCTCCCATCCAAGTACTAACCAGGCCCGAACCTGCTTAGCTTCCGAGATCGGACGAGATCGGGCGTGTTCAGGGTGGTATGGCCGTAAGCGAGGGGGCCTCAGATAAATACCACATATATACATGGACAATGACTTCTCACACTGCGTCTAGAAGATTCTATGCCTGCGCTTCTCCTCTGTGCTCATCTAGTCACAGATTCACAAAAAGAAAAAGAGAAGACAAGTGCGGCAACATGTTGTTGTTGTGCTTCTGAGCTCCACCTGGTGACTGGCGTTTGGGACAAAAGCTTACAGCACCTGGTATTCCCAGGCGGTCTCCCATCCAAGTACTAACCAGGCCCGACCCTGCTTAGCTTCCGAGATCGGACGAGATCGGGCGTGTTCAGGGTGGTATGGCCGTAAGCGAGGGAGCCTCAGATAAATACCACATATATACATGGACAATGACTTTTCACACTGCGTCTAGAAGATTCTATGCCTGCGCTTCTCCTCTGTGCTCATCTAGTCACAGATTCACAAAAAGAAAAAGAGAAGACAAGTGCGGCAACATGTTGTTGTTGTGCTTCTGAGCTCCACCTGGTGACTGGCGTTTGGGACAAAAGCTTACAGCACCTGGTATTCCCAGGCGGTCTCCCATCCAAGTACTAACCAGGCCCGACCCTGCTTAGCTTCCGAGATCGGACGAGATCGGGCGTGTTCAGGGTGGTATGGCCGTAAGCGAGGGAGCCTCAGATAAATACCACATATATACATGGACAATGACTTTTCACACTGCGTCTAGAAGATTCTATGCCTGCGCTTCTCCTCTGTGCTCATCTAGTCACAGATTCACAAAAAGAAAAAGAGAAGACAAGTGCGGCAACATGTTGTTGTTGTGCTTCTGAGCTCCACCTGGTGACTGGCGTTTGGGACAAAAGCTTACAGCACCTGGTATTCCCAGGCGGTCTCCCATCCAAGTACTAACCAGGCCCGACCCTGCTTAGCTTCCGAGATCGGACGAGATCGGGCGTGTTCAGGGTGGTATGGCCGTAAGCGAGGGAGCCTCAGATAAATACCACATATATACATGGACAATGACTTTTCACACTGCGTCTAGAAGATTCTATGCCTGCGCTTCTCCTCTGTGCTCATCTAGTCACAGATTCACAAAAAGAAAAAGAGAAGACAAGTGCGGCAACATGTTGTTGTTGTGCTTCTGAGCTCCACCTGGTGACTGGCGTTTGGGACAAAAGCTTACAGCACCTGGTATTCCCAGGCGGTCTCCCATCCAAGTACTAACCAGGCCCGACCCTGCTTAGCTTCCGAGATCGGACGAGATCGGGCGTGTTCAGGGTGGTATGGCCGTAAGCGAGGGAGCCTCAGATAAATACCACATATATACATGGACAATGACTTTTCACACTGCGTCTAGAAGATTCTATGCCTGCGCTTCTCCTCTGTGCTCATCTAGTCACAGATTCATAAAAAGAAAAAGAGAAGACAAGTGCGGCAACATGTTGTTGTTGTGCTTCTGAGCTCCACCTGGTGACTGGCGTTTGGGACAAAAGCTTACAGCACCTGGTATTCCCAGGCGGTCTCCCATCCAAGTACTAACCAGGCCCGACCCTGCTTAGCTTCCGAGATCGGACGAGATCGGGCGTGTTCAGGGTGGTATGGCCGTAAGCGAGGGAGCCTCAGATAAATACCACATATATACATGGACAATGACTTTTCACACTGCGTCTAGAAGATTCTATGCCTGCGCTTCTCCTCTGTGCTCATCTAGTCACAGATTCATAAAAAGAAAAAGAGAAGACAAGTGCGGCAACATGTTGTTGTTGTGCTTCTGAGCTCCACCTGGTGACTGGCGTTTGGGACAAAAGCTTACATTACAGCACCTGGTATTCCCAGGCGGTCTCCCATCCAAGTACTAACCAGGCCCGACCCTGCTTAGCTTCCGAGATCGGACGAGATCGGGCGTGTTCAGGGTGGTATGGCCGTAAGCGAGGGAGCCTCAGATAAATACCACATATATACATGGACAATGACTTTTCACACTGCGTCTAGAAGATTCTATGCCTGCGCTTCTCCTCTGTGCTCATCTAGTCACAGATTCATAAAAAGAAAAAGAGAAGACAAGTGCGGCAACATGTTGTTGTTGTGCTTCTGAGCTCCACCTGGTGACTGGCGTTTGGGACAAAAGCTTACATTACAGCACCTGGTATTCCCAGGCGGTCTCCCATCCAAGTACTAACCAGGCCCGACCCTGCTTAGCTTCCGAGATCGGACGAGATCGGGCGTGTTCAGGGTGGTATGGCCGTAAGCGAGGGAGCCTCAGATAAATACCACATATATACATGGACAATGACTTTTCACACTGCGTCTAGAAGATTCTATGCCTGCGCTTCTCCTCTGTGCTCATCTAGTCACAGATTCATAAAAAGAAAAAGAGAAGACAAGTGCGGCAACATGTTGTTGTTGTGCTTCTGAGCTCCACCTGGTGACTGGCGTTTGGGACAAAAGCTTACATTACAGCACCTGGTATTCCCAGGCGGTCTCCCATCCAAGTACTAACCAGGCCCGACCCTGCTTAGCTTCCGAGATCGGACGAGATCGGGCGTGTTCAGGGTGGTATGGCCGTAAGCGAGGGAGCCTCAGATAAATACCACATATATACATGGACAATGACTTTTCACACTGCGTCTAGAAGATTCTATGCCTGCGCTTCTCCTCTGTGCTCATCTAGTCACAGATTCACAAAAAGAAAAAGAGAAGACAAGTGCGGCAACATGTTGTTGTTGTGCTTCTGAGCTCCACCTGGTGACTGGCGTTTGGGACAAAAGCTTACAGCACCTGGTATTCCCAGGCGGTCTCCCATCCAAGTACTAACCAGGCCCGACCCTGCTTAGCTTCCGAGATCGGACGAGATCGGGCGTGTTCAGGGTGGTATGGCCGTAAGCGAGGGAGCCTCAGATAAATACCACATATATACATGGACAATGACTTTTCACACTGCGTCTAGAAGATTCTATGCCTGCGCTTCTCCTCTGTGCTCATCTAGTCACAGATTCACAAAAAGAAAAAGAGAAGACAAGTGCGGCAACATGTTGTTGTTGTGCTTCTGAGCTCCACCTGGTGACTGGCGTTTGGGACAAAAGCTTACAGCACCTGGTATTCCCAGGCGGTCTCCCATCCAAGTACTAACCAGGCCCGAACCTGCTTAGCTTCCGAGATCGGACGAGATCGGGCGTGTTCAGGGTGGTATGGCCGTAAGCGAGGGGGCCTCAGATAAATACCACATATATACATGGACAATGACTTCTCACACTGCGTCTAGAATATTCTATGCCTGCGCTTCTCCTCTGTGCTCATCTAGTCACAGATTCACAAAAAGAAAAAGAGAAGACAAGTGCGGCAACATGTTGTTGTTGTGCTTCTGAGCTCCACCTGGTGACTGGCGTTTGGGACAAAAGCTTACAGCACCTGGTATTCCCAGGCGGTCTCCCATCCAAGTACTAACCAGGCCCGACCCTGCTTAGCTTCCGAGATCGGACGAGATCGGGCGTGTTCAGGGTGGTATGGCCGTAAGCGAGGGAGCCTCAGATAAATACCACATATATACATGGACAATGACTTTTCACACTGCGTCTAGAAGATTCTATGCCTGCGCTTCTCCTCTGTGCTCATCTAGTCACAGATTCACAAAAAGAAAAAGAGAAGACAAGTGCGGCAACATGTTGTTGTTGTGCTTCTGAGCTCCACCTGGTGACTGGCGTTTGGGACAAAAGCTTACAGCACCTGGTATTCCCAGGCGGTCTCCCATCCAAGTACTAACCAGGCCCGACCCTGCTTAGCTTCCGAGATCGGACGAGATCGGGCGTGTTCAGGGTGGTATGGCCGTAAGCGAGGGAGCCTCAGATAAATACCACATATATACATGGACAATGACTTTTCACACTGCGTCTAGAAGATTCTATGCCTGCGCTTCTCCTCTGTGCTCATCTAGTCACAGATTCACAAAAAGAAAAAGAGAAGACAAGTGCGGCAACATGTTGTTGTTGTGCTTCTGAGCTCCACCTGGTGACTGGCGTTTGGGACAAAAGCTTACAGCACCTGGTATTCCCAGGCGGTCTCCCATCCAAGTACTAACCAGGCCCGACCCTGCTTAGCTTCCGAGATCGGACGAGATCGGGCGTGTTCAGGGTGGTATGGCCGTAAGCGAGGGAGCCTCAGATAAATACCACATATATACATGGACAATGACTTTTCACACTGCGTCTAGAAGATTCTATGCCTGCGCTTCTCCTCTGTGCTCATCTAGTCACAGATTCACAAAAAGAAAAAGAGAAGACAAGTGCGGCAACATGTTGTTGTTGTGCTTCTGAGCTCCACCTGGTGACTGGCGTTTGGGACAAAAGCTTACAGCACCTGGTATTCCCAGGCGGTCTCCCATCCAAGTACTAACCAGGCCCGACCCTGCTTAGCTTCCGAGATCGGACGAGATCGGGCGTGTTCAGGGTGGTATGGCCGTAAGCGAGGGAGCCTCAGATAAATACCACATATATACATGGACAATGACTTTTCACACTGCGTCTAGAAGATTCTATGCCTGCGCTTCTCCTCTGTGCTCATCTAGTCACAGATTCATAAAAAGAAAAAGAGAAGACAAGTGCGGCAACATGTTGTTGTTGTGCTTCTGAGCTCCACCTGGTGACTGGCGTTTGGGACAAAAGCTTACAGCACCTGGTATTCCCAGGCGGTCTCCCATCCAAGTACTAACCAGGCCCGACCCTGCTTAGCTTCCGAGATCGGACGAGATCGGGCGTGTTCAGGGTGGTATGGCCGTAAGCGAGGGAGCCTCAGATAAATACCACATATATACATGGACAATGACTTTTCACACTGCGTCTAGAAGATTCTATGCCTGCGCTTCTCCTCTGTGCTCATCTAGTCACAGATTCATAAAAAGAAAAAGAGAAGACAAGTGCGGCAACATGTTGTTGTTGTGCTTCTGAGCTCCACCTGGTGACTGGCGTTTGGGACAAAAGCTTACATTACAGCACCTGGTATTCCCAGGCGGTCTCCCATCCAAGTACTAACCAGGCCCGACCCTGCTTAGCTTCCGAGATCGGACGAGATCGGGCGTGTTCAGGGTGGTATGGCCGTAAGCAAGGGAGCCTCAGATAAATACCACATATATACATGGACAATGACTTTTCACACTGCGTCTAGAAGATTCTATGCCTGCGCTTCTCCTCTGTGCTCATCTAGTCACAGATTCATAAAAAGAAAAAGAGAAGACAAGTGCGGCAACATGTTGTTGTTGTGCTTCTGAGCTCCACCTGGTGACTGGCGTTTGGGACAAAAGCTTACATTACAGCACCTGGTATTCCCAGGCGGTCTCCCATCCAAGTACTAACCAGGCCCGACCCTGCTTAGCTTCCGAGATCGGACGAGATCGGGCGTGTTCAGGGTGGTATGGCCGTAAGCGAGGGAGCCTCAGATAAATACCACATATATACATGGACAATGACTTTTCACACTGCGTCTAGAAGATTCTATGCCTGCGCTTCTCCTCTGTGCTCATCTAGTCACAGATTCATAAAAAGAAAAAGAGAAGACAAGTGCGGCAACATGTTGTTGTTGTGCTTCTGAGCTCCACCTGGTGACTGGCGTTTGGGACAAAAGCTTACATTACAGCACCTGGTATTCCCAGGCGGTCTCCCATCCAAGTACTAACCAGGCCCGACCCTGCTTAGCTTCCGAGATCGGACGAGATCGGGCGTGTTCAGGGTGGTATGGCCGTAAGCGAGGGAGCCTCAGATAAATACCACATATATACATGGACAATGACTTTTCACACTGCGTCTAGAAGATTCTATGCCTGCGCTTCTCCTCTGTGCTCATCTAGTCACAGATTCACAAAAAGAAAAAGAGAAGACAAGTGCGGCAACATGTTGTTGTTGTGCTTCTGAGCTCCACCTGGTGACTGGCGTTTGGGACAAAAGCTTACAGCACCTGGTATTCCCAGGCGGTCTCCCATCCAAGTACTAACCAGGCCCGACCCTGCTTAGCTTCCGAGATCGGACGAGATCGGGCGTGTTCAGGGTGGTATGGCCGTAAGCGAGGGAGCCTCAGATAAATACCACATATATACATGGACAATGACTTTTCACACTGCGTCTAGAAGATTCTATGCCTGCGCTTCTCCTCTGTGCTCATCTAGTCACAGATTCACAAAAAGAAAAAGAGAAGACAAGTGCGGCAACATGTTGTTGTTGTGCTTCTGAGCTCCACCTGGTGACTGGCGTTTGGGACAAAAGCTTACAGCACCTGGTATTCCCAGGCGGTCTCCCATCCAAGTACTAACCAGGCCCGACCCTGCTTAGCTTCCGAGATCGGACGAGATCGGGCGTGTTCAGGGTGGTATGGCCGTAAGCGAGGGAGCCTCAGATAAATACCACATATATACATGGACAATGACTTTTCACACTGCGTCTAGAAGATTCTATGCCTGCGCTTCTCCTCTGTGCTCATCTAGTCACAGATTCACAAAAAGAAAAAGAGAAGACAAGTGCGGCAACATGTTGTTGTTGTGCTTCTGAGCTCCACCTGGTGACTGGCGTTTGGGACAAAAGCTTACAGCACCTGGTATTCCCAGGCGGTCTCCCATCCAAGTACTAACCAGGCCCGACCCTGCTTAGCTTCCGAGATCGGACGAGATCGGGCGTGTTCAGGGTGGTATGGCCGTAAGCGAGGGAGCCTCAGATAAATACCACATATATACATGGACAATGACTTTTCACACTGCGTCTAGAAGATTCTATGCCTGCGCTTCTCCTCTGTGCTCATCTAGTCACAGATTCATAAAAAGAAAAAGAGAAGACAAGTGCGGCAACATGTTGTTGTTGTGCTTCTGAGCTCCACCTGGTGACTGGCGTTTGGGACAAAAGCTTACATTACAGCACCTGGTATTCCCAGGCGGTCTCCCATCCAAGTACTAACCAGGCCCGACCCTGCTTAGCTTCCGAGATCGGACGAGATCGGGCGTGTTCAGGGTGGTATGGCCGTAAGCGAGGGAGCCTCAGATAAATACCACATATATACATGGACAATGACTTTTCACACTGCGTCTAGAAGATTCTATGCCTGTGCTTCTCCTCTGTGCTCATCTAGTCACAGATTCATAAAAAGAAAAAGAGAAGACAAGTGCGGCAACATGTTGTTGTTGTGCTTCTGAGCTCCACCTGGTGACTGGCGTTTGGGACAAAAGCTTACATTACAGCACCTGGTATTCCCAGGCGGTCTCCCATCCAAGTACTAACCAGGCCCGACCCTGCTTAGCTTCCGAGATCGGACGAGATCGGGCGTGTTCAGGGTGGTATGGCCGTAAGCGAGGGAGCCTCAGATAAATACCACATATATACATGGACAATGACTTTTCACACTGCGTCTAGAAGATTCTATGCCTGCGCTTCTCCTCTGTGCTCATCTAGTCACAGATTCACAAAAAGAAAAAGAGAAGACAAGTGCGGCAACATGTTGTTGTTGTGCTTCTGAGCTCCACCTGGTGACTGGCGTTTGGGACAAAAGCTTACAGCACCTGGTATTCCCAGGCGGTCTCCCATCCAAGTACTAACCAGGCCCGACCCTGCTTAGCTTCCGAGATCGGACGAGATCGGGCGTGTTCAGGGTGGTATGGCCGTAAGCGAGGGAGCCTCAGATAAATACCACATATATACATGGACAATGACTTTTCACACTGCGTCTAGAAGATTCTATGCCTGCGCTTCTCCTCTGTGCTCATCTAGTCACAGATTCACAAAAAGAAAAAGAGAAGACAAGTGCGGCAACATGTTGTTGTTGTGCTTCTGAGCTCCACCTGGTGACTGGCGTTTGGGACAAAAGCTTACAGCACCTGGTATTCCCAGGCGGTCTCCCATCCAAGTACTAACCAGGCCCGACCCTGCTTAGCTTCCGAGATCGGACGAGATCGGGCGTGTTCAGGGTGGTATGGCCGTAAGCGAGGGAGCCTCAGATAAATACCACATATATACATGGACAATGACTTTTCACACTGCGTCTAGAAGATTCTATGCCTGCGCTTCTCCTCTGTGCTCATCTAGTCACAGATTCACAAAAAGAAAAAGAGAAGACAAGTGCGGCAACATGTTGTTGTTGTGCTTCTGAGCTCCACCTGGTGACTGGCGTTTGGGACAAAAGCTTACAGCACCTGGTATTCCCAGGCGGTCTCCCATCCAAGTACTAACCAGGCCCGACCCTGCTTAGCTTCCGAGATCGGACGAGATCGGGCGTGTTCAGGGTGGTATGGCCGTAAGCGAGGGAGCCTCAGATAAATACCACATATATACATGGACAATGACTTTTCACACTGCGTCTAGAAGATTCTATGCCTGCGCTTCTCCTCTGTGCTCATCTAGTCACAGATTCATAAAAAGAAAAAGAGAAGACAAGTGCGGCAACATGTTGTTGTTGTGCTTCTGAGCTCCACCTGGTGACTGGCGTTTGGGACAAAAGCTTACAGCACCTGGTATTCCCAGGCGGTCTCCCATCCAAGTACTAACCAGGCCCAACCCTGCTTAGCTTCCGAGATCGGACGAGATCGGGCGTGTTCAGGGTGGTATGGCCGTAAGCGAGGGAGCCTCAGATAAATACCACATATATACATGGACAATGACTTTTCACACTGCGTCTAGAAGATTCTATGCCTGCGCTTCTCCTCTGTGCTCATCTAGTCACAGATTCATAAAAAGAAAAAGAGAAGACAAGTGCGGCAACATGTTGTTGTTGTGCTTCTGAGCTCCACCTGGTGACTGGCGTTTGGGACAAAAGCTTACAGCACCTGGTATTCCCAGGCGGTCTCCCATCCAAGTACTAACCAGGCCCGACCCTGCTTAGCTTCCGAGATCGGACGAGATCGGGCGTGTTCAGGGTGGTATGGCCGTAAGCGAGGGAGCCTCAGATAAATACCACATATATACATGGACAATGACTTTTCACACTGCGTCTAGAAGATTCTATGCCTGCGCTTCTCCTCTGTGCTCATCTAGTCACAGATTCATAAAAAGAAAAAGAGAAGACAAGTGCGGCAACATGTTGTTGTTGTGCTTCTGAGCTCCACCTGGTGACTGGCGTTTGGGACAAAAGCTTACAGCACCTGGTATTCCCAGGCGGTCTCCCATCCAAGTACTAACCAGGCCCGACCCTGCTTAGCTTCCGAGATCGGACGAGATCGGGCGTGTTCAGGGTGGTATGGCCGTAAGCGAGGGAGCCTCAGATAAATACCACATATATACATGGACAATGACTTTTCACACTGCGTCTAGAAGATTCTATGCCTGCGCTTCTCCTCTGTGCTCATCTAGTCACAGATTCATAAAAAGAAAAAGAGAAGACAAGTGCGGCAACATGTTGTTGTTGTGCTTCTGAGCTCCACCTGGTGACTGGCGTTTGGGACAAAAGCTTACATTACAGCACCTGGTATTCCCAGGCGGTCTCCCATCCAAGTACTAACCAGGCCCGACCCTGCTTAGCTTCCGAGATCGGACGAGATCGGGCGTGTTCAGGGTGGTATGGCCGTAAGCGAGGGAGCCTCAGATAAATACCACATATATACATGGACAATGACTTTTCACACTGCGTCTAGAAGATTCTATGCCTGCGCTTCTCCTCTGTGCTCATCTAGTCACAGATTCATAAAAAGAAAAAGAGAAGACAAGTGCGGCAACATGTTGTTGTTGTGCTTCTGAGCTCCACCTGGTGACTGGCGTTTGGGACAAAAGCTTACATTACAGCACCTGGTATTCCCAGGCGGTCTCCCATCCAAGTACTAACCAGGCCCGACCCTGCTTAGCTTCCGAGATCGGACGAGATCGGGCGTGTTCAGGGTGGTATGGCCGTAAGCGAGGGAGCCTCAGATAAATACCACATATATACATGGACAATGACTTTTCACACTGCGTCTAGAAGATTCTATGCCTGCGCTTCTCCTCTGTGCTCATCTAGTCACAGATTCACAAAAAGAAAAAGAGAAGACAAGTGCGGCAACATGTTGTTGTTGTGCTTCTGAGCTCCACCTGGTGACTGGCGTTTGGGACAAAAGCTTACAGCACCTGGTATTCCCAGGCGGTCTCCCATCCAAGTACTAACCAGGCCCGACCCTGCTTAGCTTCCGAGATCGGACGAGATCGGGCGTGTTCAGGGTGGTATGGCCGTAAGCGAGGGAGCCTCAGATAAATACCACATATATACATGGACAATGACTTTTCACACTGCGTCTAGAAGATTCTATGCCTGCGCTTCTCCTCTGTGCTCATCTAGTCACAGATTCACAAAAAGAAAAAGAGAAGACAAGTGCGGCAACATGTTGTTGTTGTGCTTCTGAGCTCCACCTGGTGACTGGCGTTTGGGACAAAAGCTTACAGCACCTGGTATTCCCAGGCGGTCTCCCATCCAAGTACTAACCAGGCCCGACCCTGCTTAGCTTCCGAGATCGGACGAGATCGGGCGTGTTCAGGGTGGTATGGCCGTAAGCGAGGGAGCCTCAGATAAATACCACATATATACATGGACAATGACTTTTCACACTGCGTCTAGAAGATTCTATGCCTGCGCTTCTCCTCTGTGCTCATCTAGTCACAGATTCACAAAAAGAAAAAGAGAAGACAAGTGCGGCAACATGTTGTTGTTGTGCTTCTGAGCTCCACCTGGTGACTGGCGTTTGGGACAAAAGCTTACAGCACCTGGTATTCCCAGGCGGTCTCCCATCCAAGTACTAACCAGGCCCGACCCTGCTTAGCTTCCGAGATCGGACGAGATCGGGCGTGTTCAGGGTGGTATGGCCGTAAGCGAGGGAGCCTCAGATAAATACCACATATATACATGGACAATGACTTTTCACACTGCGTCTAGAAGATTCTATGCCTGCGCTTCTCCTCTGTGCTCATCTAGTCACAGATTCACAAAAAGAAAAAGAGAAGACAAGTGCGGCAACATGTTGTTGTTGTGCTTCTGAGCTCCACCTGGTGACTGGCGTTTGGGACAAAAGCTTACAGCACCTGGTATTCCCAGGCGGTCTCCCATCCAAGTACTAACCAGGCCCGACCCTGCTTAGCTTCCGAGATCGGACGAGATCGGGCGTGTTCAGGGTGGTATGGCCGTAAGCGAGGGAGCCTCAGATAAATACCACATATATACATGGACAATGACTTTTCACACTGCGTCTAGAAGATTCTATGCCTGCGCTTCTCCTCTGTGCTCATCTAGTCACAGATTCACAAAAAGAAAAAGAGAAGACAAGTGCGGCAACATGTTGTTGTTGTGCTTCTGAGCTCCACCTGGTGACTGGCGTTTGGGACAAAAGCTTACAGCACCTGGTATTCCCAGGCGGTCTCCCATCCAAGTACTAACCAGGCCCGACCCTGCTTAGCTTCCGAGATCGGACGAGATCGGGCGTGTTCAGGGTGGTATGGCCGTAAGCGAGGGAGCCTCAGATAAATACCACATATATACATGGACAATGACTTTTCACACTGCGTCTAGAAGATTCTATGCCTGCGCTTCTCCTCTGTGCTCATCTAGTCACAGATTCATAAAAAGAAAAAGAGAAGACAAGTGCGGCAACATGTTGTTGTTGTGCTTCTGAGCTCCACCTGGTGACTGGCGTTTGGGACAAAAGCTTACATTACAGCACCTGGTATTCCCAGGCGGTCTCCCATCCAAGTACTAACCAGGCCCGACCCTGCTTAGCTTCCGAGATCGGACGAGATCGGGCGTGTTCAGGGTGGTATGGCCGTAAGCGAGGGAGCCTCAGATAAATACCACATATATACATGGACAATGACTTTTCACACTGCGTCTAGAAGATTCTATGCCTGTGCTTCTCCTCTGTGCTCATCTAGTCACAGATTCATAAAAAGAAAAAGAGAAGACAAGTGCGGCAACATGTTGTTGTTGTGCTTCTGAGCTCCACCTGGTGACTGGCGTTTGGGACAAAAGCTTACATTACAGCACCTGGTATTCCCAGGCGGTCTCCCATCCAAGTACTAACCAGGCCCGACCCTGCTTAGCTTCCGAGATCGGACGAGATCGGGCGTGTTCAGGGTGGTATGGCCGTAAGCGAGGGAGCCTCAGATAAATACCACATATATACATGGACAATGACTTTTCACACTGCGTCTAGAAGATTCTATGCCTGCGCTTCTCCTCTGTGCTCATCTAGTCACAGATTCACAAAAAGAAAAAGAGAAGACAAGTGCGGCAACATGTTGTTGTTGTGCTTCTGAGCTCCACCTGGTGACTGGCGTTTGGGACAAAAGCTTACAGCACCTGGTATTCCCAGGCGGTCTCCCATCCAAGTACTAACCAGGCCCGACCCTGCTTAGCTTCCGAGATCGGACGAGATCGGGCGTGTTCAGGGTGGTATGGCCGTAAGCGAGGGAGCCTCAGATAAATACCACATATATACATGGACAATGACTTTTCACACTGCGTCTAGAAGATTCTATGCCTGCGCTTCTCCTCTGTGCTCATCTAGTCACAGATTCACAAAAAGAAAAAGAGAAGACAAGTGCGGCAACATGTTGTTGTTGTGCTTCTGAGCTCCACCTGGTGACTGGCGTTTGGGACAAAAGCTTACAGCACCTGGTATTCCCAGGCGGTCTCCCATCCAAGTACTAACCAGGCCCGACCCTGCTTAGCTTCCGAGATCGGACGAGATCGGGCGTGTTCAGGGTGGTATGGCCGTAAGCGAGGGAGCCTCAGATAAATACCACATATATACATGGACAATGACTTTTCACACTGCGTCTAGAAGATTCTATGCCTGCGCTTCTCCTCTGTGCTCATCTAGTCACAGATTCACAAAAAGAAAAAGAGAAGACAAGTGCGGCAACATGTTGTTGTTGTGCTTCTGAGCTCCACCTGGTGACTGGCGTTTGGGACAAAAGCTTACAGCACCTGGTATTCCCAGGCGGTCTCCCATCCAAGTACTAACCAGGCCCGACCCTGCTTAGCTTCCGAGATCGGACGAGATCGGGCGTGTTCAGGGTGGTATGGCCGTAAGCGAGGGAGCCTCAGATAAATACCACATATATACATGGACAATGACTTTTCACACTGCGTCTAGAAGATTCTATGCCTGCGCTTCTCCTCTGTGCTCATCTAGTCACAGATTCATAAAAAGAAAAAGAGAAGACAAGTGCGGCAACATGTTGTTGTTGTGCTTCTGAGCTCCACCTGGTGACTGGCGTTTGGGACAAAAGCTTACAGCACCTGGTATTCCCAGGCGGTCTCCCATCCAAGTACTAACCAGGCCCGACCCTGCTTAGCTTCCGAGATCGGACGAGATCGGGCGTGTTCAGGGTGGTATGGCCGTAAGCGAGGGAGCCTCAGATAAATACCACATATATACATGGACAATGACTTTTCACACTGCGTCTAGAAGATTCTATGCCTGCGCTTCTCCTCTGTGCTCATCTAGTCACAGATTCATAAAAAGAAAAAGAGAAGACAAGTGCGGCAACATGTTGTTGTTGTGCTTCTGAGCTCCACCTGGTGACTGGCGTTTGGGACAAAAGCTTACAGCACCTGGTATTCCCAGGCGGTCTCCCATCCAAGTACTAACCAGGCCCGACCCTGCTTAGCTTCCGAGATCGGACGAGATCGGGCGTGTTCAGGGTGGTATGGCCGTAAGCGAGGGAGCCTCAGATAAATACCACATATATACATGGACAATGACTTTTCACACTGCGTCTAGAAGATTCTATGCCTGCGCTTCTCCTCTGTGCTCATCTAGTCACAGATTCATAAAAAGAAAAAGAGAAGACAAGTGCGGCAACATGTTGTTGTTGTGCTTCTGAGCTCCACCTGGTGACTGGCGTTTGGGACAAAAGCTTACATTACAGCACCTGGTATTCCCAGGCGGTCTCCCATCCAAGTACTAACCAGGCCCGACCCTGCTTAGCTTCCGAGATCGGACGAGATCGGGCGTGTTCAGGGTGGTATGGCCGTAAGCGAGGGAGCCTCAGATAAATACCACATATATACATGGACAATGACTTTTCACACTGCGTCTAGAAGATTCTATGCCTGCGCTTCTCCTCTGTGCTCATCTAGTCACAGATTCATAAAAAGAAAAAGAGAAGACAAGTGCGGCAACATGTTGTTGTTGTGCTTCTGAGCTCCACCTGGTGACTGGCGTTTGGGACAAAAGCTTACATTACAGCACCTGGTATTCCCAGGCGGTCTCCCATCCAAGTACTAACCAGGCCCGACCCTGCTTAGCTTCCGAGATCGGACGAGATCGGGCGTGTTCAGGGTGGTATGGCCGTAAGCGAGGGAGCCTCAGATAAATACCACATATATACATGGACAATGACTTTTCACACTGCGTCTAGAAGATTCTATGCCTGCGCTTCTCCTCTGTGCTCATCTAGTCACAGATTCACAAAAAGAAAAAGAGAAGACAAGTGCGGCAACATGTTGTTGTTGTGCTTCTGAGCTCCACCTGGTGACTGGCGTTTGGGACAAAAGCTTACAGCACCTGGTATTCCCAGGCGGTCTCCCATCCAAGTACTAACCAGGCCCGACCCTGCTTAGCTTCCGAGATCGGACGAGATCGGGCGTGTTCAGGGTGGTATGGCCGTAAGCGAGGGAGCCTCAGATAAATACCACATATATACATGGACAATGACTTTTCACACTGCGTCTAGAAGATTCTATGCCTGCGCTTCTCCTCTGTGCTCATCTAGTCACAGATTCACAAAAAGAAAAAGAGAAGACAAGTGCGGCAACATGTTGTTGTTGTGCTTCTGAGCTCCACCTGGTGACTGGCGTTTGGGACAAAAGCTTACAGCACCTGGTATTCCCAGGCGGTCTCCCATCCAAGTACTAACCAGGCCCGACCCTGCTTAGCTTCCGAGATCGGACGAGATCGGGCGTGTTCAGGGTGGTATGGCCGTAAGCGAGGGAGCCTCAGATAAATACCACATATATACATGGACAATGACTTTTCACACTGCGTCTAGAAGATTCTATGCCTGCGCTTCTCCTCTGTGCTCATCTAGTCACAGATTCACAAAAAGAAAAAGAGAAGACAAGTGCGGCAACATGTTGTTGTTGTGCTTCTGAGCTCCACCTGGTGACTGGCGTTTGGGACAAAAGCTTACAGCACCTGGTATTCCCAGGCGGTCTCCCATCCAAGTACTAACCAGGCCCGACCCTGCTTAGCTTCCGAGATCGGACGAGATCGGGCGTGTTCAGGGTGGTATGGCCGTAAGCGAGGGAGCCTCAGATAAATACCACATATATACATGGACAATGACTTTTCACACTGCGTCTAGAAGATTCTATGCCTGCGCTTCTCCTCTGTGCTCATCTAGTCACAGATTCATAAAAAGAAAAAGAGAAGACAAGTGCGGCAACATGTTGTTGTTGTGCTTCTGAGCTCCACCTGGTGACTGGCGTTTGGGACAAAAGCTTACAGCACCTGGTATTCCCAGGCGGTCTCCCATCCAAGTACTAACCAGGCCCGACCCTGCTTAGCTTCCGAGATCGGACGAGATCGGGCGTGTTCAGGGTGGTATGGCCGTAAGCGAGGGAGCCTCAGATAAATACCACATATATACATGGACAATGACTTTTCACACTGCGTCTAGAAGATTCTATGCCTGCGCTTCTCCTCTGTGCTCATCTAGTCACAGATTCATAAAAAGAAAAAGAGAAGACAAGTGCGGCAACATGTTGTTGTTGTGCTTCTGAGCTCCACCTGGTGACTGGCGTTTGGGACAAAAGCTTACAGCACCTGGTATTCCCAGGCGGTCTCCCATCCAAGTACTAACCAGGCCCGACCCTGCTTAGCTTCCGAGATCGGACGAGATCGGGCGTGTTCAGGGTGGTATGGCCGTAAGCGAGGGAGCCTCAGATAAATACCACATATATACATGGACAATGACTTTTCACACTGCGTCTAGAAGATTCTATGCCTGCGCTTCTCCTCTGTGCTCATCTAGTCACAGATTCATAAAAAGAAAAAGAGAAGACAAGTGCGGCAACATGTTGTTGTTGTGCTTCTGAGCTCCACCTGGTGACTGGCGTTTGGGACAAAAGCTTACAGCACCTGGTATTCCCAGGCGGTCTCCCATCCAAGTACTAACCAGGCCCGACCCTGCTTAGCTTCCGAGATCGGACGAGATCGGGCGTGTTCAGGGTGGTATGGCCGTAAGCGAGGGAGCCTCAGATAAATACCACATATATACATGGACAATGACTTTTCACACTGCGTCTAGAAGATTCTATGCCTGCGCTTCTCCTCTGTGCTCATCTAGTCACAGATTCACAAAAAGAAAAAGAGAAGACAAGTGCGGCAACATGTTGTTGTTGTGCTTCTGAGCTCCACCTGGTGACTGGCGTTTGGGACAAAAGCTTACAGCACCTGGTATTCCCAGGCGGTCTCCCATCCAAGTACTAACCAGGCCCGACCCTGCTTAGCTTCCGAGATCGGACGAGATCGGGCGTGTTCAGGGTGGTATGGCCGTAAGCGAGGGAGCCTCAGATAAATACCACATATATACATGGACAATGACTTTTCACACTGCGTCTAGAAGATTCTATGCCTGCGCTTCTCCTCTGTGCTCATCTAGTCACAGATTCACAAAAAGAAAAAGAGAAGACAAGTGCGGCAACATGTTGTTGTTGTGCTTCTGAGCTCCACCTGGTGACTGGCGTTTGGGACAAAAGCTTACAGCACCTGGTATTCCCAGGCGGTCTCCCAACCAAGTACTAACCAGGCCCGACCCTGCTTAGCTTCCGAGATCGGACGAGATCGGGCGTGTTCAGGGTGGTATGGCCGTAAGCGAGGGAGCCTCAGATAAATACCACATATATACATGGACAATGACTTTTCACACTGCGTCTAGAAGATTCTATGCCTGCGCTTCTCCTCTGTGCTCATCTAGTCACAGATTCACAAAAAGAAAAAGAGAAGACAAGTGCGGCAACATGTTGTTGTTGTGCTTCTGAGCTCCACCTGGTGACTGGCGTTTGGGACAAAAGCTTACAGCACCTGGTATTCCCAGGCGGTCTCCCATCCAAGTACTAACCAGGCCCGACCCTGCTTAGCTTCCGAGATCGGACGAGATCGGGCGTGTTCAGGGTGGTATGGCCGTAAGCGAGGGGGCCTCAGATAAATACCACATATATACATGGACAATGACTTTTCACACTGCGTCTAGAAGATTCTATGCCTGCGCTTCTCCTCTGTGCTCATCTAGTCACAGATTCACAAAAAGAAAAAGAGAAGACAAGTGCGGCAACATGTTGTTGTTGTGCTTCTGAGCTCCACCTGGTGACTGGCGTTTGGGACAAAAGCTTACAGCACCTGGTATTCCCAGGCGGTCTCCCATCCAAGTACTAACCAGGCCCGAACCTGCTTAGCTTCCGAGATCGGACGAGATCGGGCGTGTTCAGGGTGGTATGGCCGTAAGCGAGGGGGCCTCAGATAAATACCACATATATACATGGACAATGACTTTTCACACTGCGTCTAGAAGATTCTATGCCTGCGCTTCTCCTCTGTGCTCATCTAGTCACAGATTCACAAAAAGAAAAAGAGAAGACAAGTGCGGCAACATGTTGTTGTTGTGCTTCTGAGCTCCACCTGGTGACTGGCGTTTGGGACAAAAGCTTACAGCACCTGGTATTCCCAGGCGGTCTCCCATCCAAGTACTAACCAGGCCCGACCCTGCTTAGCTTCCGAGATCGGACGAGATCGGGCGTGTTCAGGGTGGTATGGCCGTAAGCGAGGGAGCCTCAGATAAATACCACATATATACATGGACAATTACTTTTCACACTGCGTCTAGAAGATTCTATGCCTGCGCTTCTCCTCTGTGCTCATCTAGTCACAGATTCACAAAAAGAAAAAGAGAAGACAAGTGCGGCAACATGTTGTTGTTGTGCTTCTGAGCTCCACCTGGTGACTGGCGTTTGGGACAAAAGCTTACAGCACCTGGTATTCCCAGGCGGTCTCCCATCCAAGTACTAACCAGGCCCGACCCTGCTTAGCTTCCGAGATCGGACGAGATCGGGCGTGTTCAGGGTGGTATGGCCGTAAGCGAGGGAGCCTCAGATAAATACCACATATATACATGGACAATGACTTTTCACACTGCGTCTAGAAGATTCTATGCCTGCGCTTCTCCTCTGTGCTCATCTAGTCACAGATTCACAAAAAGAAAAAGAGAAGACAAGTGCGGCAACATGTTGTTGTTGTGCTTCTGAGCTCCACCTGGTGACTGGCGTTTGGGACAAAAGCTTACAGCACCTGGTATTCCCAGGCGGTCTCCCATCCAAGTACTAACCAGGCCCGACCCTGCTTAGCTTCCGAGATCGGACGAGATCGGGCGTGTTCAGGGTGGTATGGCCGTAAGCGAGGGAGCCTCAGATAAATACCACATATATACATGGACAATGACTTTTCACACTGCGTCTAGAAGATTCTATGCCTGCGCTTCTCCTCTGTGCTCATCTAGTCACAGATTCACAAAAAGAAAAAGAGAAGACAAGTGCGGCAACATGTTGTTGTTGTGCTTCTGAGCTCCACCTGGTGACTGGCGTTTGGGACAAAAGCTTACAGCACCTGGTATTCCCAGGCGGTCTCCCAACCAAGTACTAACCAGGCCCGACCCTGCTTAGCTTCCGAGATCGGACGAGATCGGGCGTGTTCAGGGTGGTATGGCCGTAAGCGAGGGAGCCTCAGATAAATACCACATATATACATGGACAATGACTTTTCACACTGCGTCTAGAAGATTCTATGCCTGCGCTTCTCCTCTGTGCTCATCTAGTCACAGATTCACAAAAAGAAAAAGAGAAGACAAGTGCGGCAACATGTTGTTGTTGTGCTTCTGAGCTCCACCTGGTGACTGGCGTTTGGGACAAAAGCTTACAGCACCTGGTATTCCCAGGCGGTCTCCCATCCAAGTACTAACCAGGCCCGACCCTGCTTAGCTTCCGAGATCGGACGAGATCGGGCGTGTTCAGGGTGGTATGGCCGTAAGCGAGGGGGCCTCAGATAAATACCACATATATACATGGACAATGACTTTTCACACTGCGTCTAGAAGATTCTATGCCTGCGCTTCTCCTCTGTGCTCATCTAGTCACAGATTCACAAAAAGAAAAAGAGAAGACAAGTGCGGCAACATGTTGTTGTTGTGCTTCTGAGCTCCACCTGGTGACTGGCGTTTGGGACAAAAGCTTACAGCACCTGGTATTCCCAGGCGGTCTCCCATCCAAGTACTAACCAGGCCCGAACCTGCTTAGCTTCCGAGATCGGACGAGATCGGGCGTGTTCAGGGTGGTATGGCCGTAAGCGAGGGGGCCTCAGATAAATACCACATATATACATGGACAATGACTTTTCACACTGCGTCTAGAAGATTCTATGCCTGCGCTTCTCCTCTGTGCTCATCTAGTCACAGATTCACAAAAAGAAAAAGAGAAGACAAGTGCGGCAACATGTTGTTGTTGTGCTTCTGAGCTCCACCTGGTGACTGGCGTTTGGGACAAAAGCTTACAGCACCTGGTATTCCCAGGCGGTCTCCCATCCAAGTACTAACCAGGCCCGACCCTGCTTAGCTTCCGAGATCGGACGAGATCGGGCGTGTTCAGGGTGGTATGGCCGTAAGCGAGGGAGCCTCAGATAAATACCACATATATACATGGACAATTACTTTTCACACTGCGTCTAGAAGATTCTATGCCTGCGCTTCTCCTCTGTGCTCATCTAGTCACAGATTCACAAAAAGAAAAAGAGAAGACAAGTGCGGCAACATGTTGTTGTTGTGCTTCTGAGCTCCACCTGGTGACTGGCGTTTGGGACAAAAGCTTACAGCACCTGGTATTCCCAGGCGGTCTCCCATCCAAGTACTAACCAGGCCCGACCCTGCTTAGCTTCCGAGATCGGACGAGATCGGGCGTGTTCAGGGTGGTATGGCCGTAAGCGAGGGAGCCTCAGATAAATACCACATATATACATGGACAATGACTTTTCACACTGCGTCTAGAAGATTCTATGCCTGCGCTTCTCCTCTGTGCTCATCTAGTCACAGATTCACAAAAAGAAAAAGAGAAGACAAGTGCGGCAACATGTTGTTGTTGTGCTTCTGAGCTCCACCTGGTGACTGGCGTTTGGGACAAAAGCTTACAGCACCTGGTATTCCCAGGCGGTCTCCCATCCAAGTACTAACCAGGCCCGACCCTGCTTAGCTTCCGAGATCGGACGAGATCGGGCGTGTTCAGGGTGGTATGGCCGTAAGCGAGGGAGCCTCAGATAAATACCACATATATACATGGACAATGACTTTTCACACTGCTTCTAGAAGATTCTATGCCTGCGCTTCTCCTCTGTGCTCATCTAGTCACAGATTCACAAAAAGAAAAAGAGAAGACAAGTGCGGCAACATGTTGTTGTTGTGCTTCTGAGCTCCACCTGGTGACTGGCGTTTGGGACAAAAGCTTACAGCACCTGGTATTCCCAGGCGGTCTCCCATCCAAGTACTAACCAGGCCCGACCCTGCTTAGCTTCCGAGATCGGACGAGATCGGGCGTGTTCAGGGTGGTATGGCCGTAAGCGAGGGAGCCTCAGATAAATACCACATATATACATGGACAATGACTTTTCACACTGCGTCTAGAAGATTCTATGCCTGCGCTTCTCCTCTGTGCTCATCTAGTCACAGATTCACAAAAAGAAAAAGAGAAGACAAGTGCGGCAACATGTTGTTGTTGTGCTTCTGAGCTCCACCTGGTGACTGGCGTTTGGGACAAAAGCTTACAGCACCTGGTATTCCCAGGCGGTCTCCCATCCAAGTACTAACCAGGCCCGACCCTGCTTAGCTTCCGAGATCGGACGAGATCGGGCGTGTTCAGGGTGGTATGGCCGTAAGCGAGGGAGCCTCAGATAAATACCACATATATACATGGACAATGACTTTTCACACTGTGTCTAGAAGATTCTATGCCTGCGCTTCTCCTCTGTGCTCATCTAGTCACAGATTCATAAAAAGAAAAAGAGAAGACAAGTGCGGCAACATGTTGTTGTTGTGCTTCTGAGCTCCACCTGGTGACTGGCGTTTGGGACAAAAGCTTACAGCACCTGGTATTCCCAGGCGGTCTCCCATCCAAGTACTAACCAGGCCCGACCCTGCTTAGCTTCCGAGATCGGACGAGATCGGGCGTGTTCAGGGTGGTATGGCCGTAAGCGAGGGAGCCTCAGATAAATACCACATATATACATGGACAATTACTTTTCACACTGCGTCTAGAAGATTCTATGCCTGCGCTTCTCCTCTGTGCTCATCTAGTCACAGATTCACAAAAAGAAAAAGAGAAGACAAGTGCGGCAACATGTTGTTGTTGTGCTTCTGAGCTCCACCTGGTGACTGGCGTTTGGGACAAAAGCTTACAGCACCTGGTATTCCCAGGCGGTCTCCCATCCAAGTACTAACCAGGCCCGACCCTGCTTAGCTTCCGAGATCGGACGAGATCGGGCGTGTTCAGGGTGGTATGGCCGTAAGCGAGGGAGCCTCAGATAAATACCACATATATACATGGACAATGACTTTTCACACTGCGTCTAGAAGATTCTATGCCTGCGCTTCTCCTCTGTGCTCATCTAGTCACAGATTCACAAAAAGAAAAAGAGAAGACAAGTGCGGCAACATGTTGTTGTTGTGCTTCTGAGCTCCACCTGGTGACTGGCGTTTGGGACAAAAGCTTACAGCACCTGGTATTCCCAGGCGGTCTCCCATCCAAGTACTAACCAGGCCCGACCCTGCTTAGCTTCCGAGATCGGACGAGATCGGGCGTGTTCAGGGTGGTATGGCCGTAAGCGAGGGAGCCTCAGATAAATACCACATATATACATGGACAATGACTTTTCACACTGCTTCTAGAAGATTCTATGCCTGCGCTTCTCCTCTGTGCTCATCTAGTCACAGATTCACAAAAAGAAAAAGAGAAGACAAGTGCGGCAACATGTTGTTGTTGTGCTTCTGAGCTCCACCTGGTGACTGGCGTTTGGGACAAAAGCTTACAGCACCTGGTATTCCCAGGCGGTCTCCCATCCAAGTACTAACCAGGCCCGACCCTGCTTAGCTTCCGAGATCGGACGAGATCGGGCGTGTTCAGGGTGGTATGGCCGTAAGCGAGGGAGCCTCAGATAAATACCACATATATACATGGACAATGACTTTTCACACTGCGTCTAGAAGATTCTATGCCTGCGCTTCTCCTCTGTGCTCATCTAGTCACAGATTCACAAAAAGAAAAAGAGAAGACAAGTGCGGCAACATGTTGTTGTTGTGCTTCTGAGCTCCACCTGGTGACTGGCGTTTGGGACAAAAGCTTACAGCACCTGGTATTCCCAGGCGGTCTCCCATCCAAGTACTAACCAGGCCCGACCCTGCTTAGCTTCCGAGATCGGACGAGATCGGGCGTGTTCAGGGTGGTATGGCCGTAAGCGAGGGAGCCTCAGATAAATACCACATATATACATGGACAATGACTTTTCACACTGTGTCTAGAAGATTCTATGCCTGCGCTTCTCCTCTGTGCTCATCTAGTCACAGATTCATAAAAAGAAAAAGAGAAGACAAGTGCGGCAACATGTTGTTGTTGTGCTTCTGAGCTCCACCTGGTGACTGGCGTTTGGGACAAAAGCTTACAGCACCTGGTATTCCCAGGCGGTCTCCCATCCAAGTACTAACCAGGCCCGACCCTGCTTAGCTTCCGAGATCGGACGAGATCGGGCGTGTTCAGGGTGGTATGGCCTTAAGCGAGGGAGCCTCAGATAAATACCACATATATACATGGACAATGACTTTTTACACTGCGTCTAGAAGATTCTATGCCTGCGCTTCTCCTCTGTACTCATCTAGTCACAGATTCATAAAAAGAAAAAGAGAAGACAAGTGCGGCAACATGTTGTTGTTGTGCTTCTGAGCTCCACCTGGTGACTGGCGTTTGGGACAAAAGCTTACAGCACCTGGTATTCCCAGGCGGTCTCCCATCCAAGTACTAACCAGGCCCGACCCTGCTTAGCTTCCGAGATCGGACGAGATCGGGCGTGTTCAGGGTGGTATGGCCGTAAGCGAGGGAGCCTCAGATAAATACCACATATATACATGGACAATGACTTTTCACACTGCGTCTAGAAGATTCTATGCCTGCGCTTCTCCTCTGTGCTCATCTAGTCACAGATTCACAAAAAGAAAAAGAGAAGACAAGTGCGGCAACATGTTGTTGTTGTGCTTCTGAGCTCCACCTGGTGACTGGCGTTTGGGACAAAAGCTTACAGCACCTGGTATTCCCAGGCGGTCTCCCATCCAAGTACTAACCAGGCCCGACCCTGCTTAGCTTCCGAGATCGGACGAGATCGGGCGTGTTCAGGGTGGTATGGCCGTAAGCGAGGGAGCCTCAGATAAATACCACATATATACATGGACAATGACTTTTCACACTGCGTCTAGAAGATTCTATGCCTGCGCTTCTCCTCTGTGCTCATCTAGTCACAGATTCACAAAAAGAAAAAGAGAAGACAAGTGCGGCAACATGTTGTTGTTGTGCTTCTGAGCTCCACCTGGTGACTGGCGTTTGGGACAAAAGCTTACAGCACCTGGTATTCCCAGGCGGTCTCCCATCCAAGTACTAACCAGGCCCGACCCTGCTTAGCTTCCGAGATCGGACGAGATCGGGCGTGTTCAGGGTGGTATGGCCGTAAGCGAGGGAGCCTCAGATAAATACCACATATATACATGGACAATGACTTTTCACACTGCGTCTAGAAGATTCTATGCCTGCGCTTCTCCTCTGTGCTCATCTAGTCACAGATTCACAAAAAGAAAAAGAGAAGACAAGTGCGGCAACATGTTGTTGTTGTGCTTCTGAGCTCCACCTGGTGACTGGCGTTTGGGACAAAAGCTTACAGCACCTGGTATTCCCAGGCGGTCTCCCATCCAAGTACTAACCAGGCCCGACCCTGCTTAGCTTCCGAGATCGGACGAGATCGGGCGTGTTCAGGGTGGTATGGCCGTAAGCGAGGGAGCCTCAGATAAATACCACATATATACATGGACAATGACTTTTCACACTGTGTCTAGAAGATTCTATGCCTGCGCTTCTCCTCTGTGCTCATCTAGTCACAGATTCATAAAAAGAAAAAGAGAAGACAAGTGCGGCAACATGTTGTTGTTGTGCTTCTGAGCTCCACCTGGTGACTGGCGTTTGGGACAAAAGCTTACAGCACCTGGTATTCCCAGGCGGTCTCCCATCCAAGTACTAACCAGGCCCGACCCTGCTTAGCTTCCGAGATCGGACGAGATCGGGCGTGTTCAGGGTGGTATGGCCTTAAGCGAGGGAGCCTCAGATAAATACCACATATATACATGGACAATGACTTTTCACACTGCGTCTAGAAGATTCTATGCCTGCGCTTCTCCTCTGTACTCATCTAGTCACAGATTCATAAAAAGAAAAAGAGAAGACAAGTGCGGCAACATGTTGTTGTTGTGCTTCTGAGCTCCACCTGGTGACTGGCGTTTGGGACAAAAGCTTACAGCACCTGGTATTCCCAGGCGGTCTCCCATCCAAGTACTAACCAGGCCCGACCCTGCTTAGCTTCCGAGATCGGACGAGATCGGGCGTGTTCAGGGTGGTATGGCCGTAAGCGAGGGAGCCTCAGATAAATACCACATATATACATGGACAATGACTTTTCACACTGCGTCTAGAAGATTCTATGCCTGCGCTTCTCCTCTGTGCTCATCTAGTCACAGATTCACAAAAAGAAAAAGAGAAGACAAGTGCGGCAACATGTTGTTGTTGTGCTTCTGAGCTCCACCTGGTGACTGGCGTTTGGGACAAAAGCTTACAGCACCTGGTATTCCCAGGCGGTCTCCCATCCAAGTACTAACCAGGCCCGACCCTGCTTAGCTTCCGAGATCGGACGAGATCGGGCGTGTTCAGGGTGGTATGGCCGTAAGCGAGGGAGCCTCAGATAAATACCACATATATACATGGACAATGACTTTTCACACTGCGTCTAGAAGATTCTATGCCTGCGCTTCTCCTCTGTGCTCATCTAGTCACAGATTCATAAAAAGAAAAAGAGAAGACAAGTGCGGCAACATGTTGTTGTTGTGCTTCTGAGCTCCACCTGGTGACTGGCGTTTGGGACAAAAGCTTACAGCACCTGGTATTCCCAGGCGGTCTCCCATCCAAGTACTAACCAGGCCCGACCCTGCTTAGCTTCCGAGATCGGACGAGATCGGGCGTGTTCAGGGTGGTATGGCCGTAAGCGAGGGAGCCTCAGATAAATACCACATATATACATGGACAATGACTTTTCACACTGTGTCTAGAAGATTCTATGCCTGCGCTTCTCCTCTGTGCTCATCTAGTCACAGATTCACAAAAAGAAAAAGAGAAGACAAGTGCGGCAACATGTTGTTGTTGTGCTTCTGAGCTCCACCTGGTGACTGGCGTTTGGGACAAAAGCTTACAGCACCTGGTATTCCCAGGCGGTCTCCCATCCAAGTACTAACCAGGCCCGACCCTGCTTAGCTTCCGAGATCGGACGAGATCGGGCGTGTTCAGGGTGGTATGGCCGTAAGCGAGGGAGCCTCAGATAAATACCACATATATACATGGACAATGACTTTTCACACTGCGTCTAGAAGATTCTATGCCTGCGCTTCTCCTCTGTGCTCATCTAGTCACAGATTCATAAAAAGAAAAAGAGAAGACAAGTGCGGCAACATGTTGTTGTTGTGCTTCTGAGCTCCACCTGGTGACTGGCGTTTGGGACAAAAGCTTACAGCACCTGGTATTCCCAGGCGGTCTCCCATCCAAGTACTAACCAGGCCCGACCCTGCTTAGCTTCCGAGATCGGACGAGATCGGGCGTGTTCAGGGTGGTATGGCCGTAAGCGAGGGAGCCTCAGATAAATACCACATATATACATGGACAATGACTTTTCACACTGCGTCTAGAAGATTCTATGCCTGCGCTTCTCCTCTGTGCTCATCTAGTCACAGATTCACAAAAAGAAAAAGAGAAGACAAGTGCGGCAACATGTTGTTGTTGTGCTTCTGAGCTCCACCTGGTGACTGGCGTTTGGGACAAAAGCTTACAGCACCTGGTATTCCCAGGCGGTCTCCCATCCAAGTACTAACCAGGCCCGACCCTGCTTAGCTTCCGAGATCGGACGAGATCGGGCGTGTTCAGGGTGGTATGGCCGTAAGCGAGGGAGCCTCAGATAAATACCACATATATACATGGACAATGACTTTTCACACTGCGTCTAGAAGATTCTATGCCTGCGCTTCTCCTCTGTGCTCATCTAGTCACAGATTCACAAAAAGAAAAAGAGAAGACAAGTGCGGCAACATGTTGTTGTTGTGCTTCTGAGCTCCACCTGGTGACTGGCGTTTGGGACAAAAGCTTACAGCACCTGGTATTCCCAGGCGGTCTCCCATCCAAGTACTAACCAGGCCCGACCCTGCTTAGCTTCCGAGATCGGACGAGATCGGGCGTGTTCAGGGTGGTATGGCCGTAAGCGAGGGAGCCTCAGATAAATACCACATATATACATGGACAATGACTTTTCACACTGCGTCTAGAAGATTCTATGCCTGCGCTTCTCCTCTGTGCTCATCTAGTCACAGATTCATAAAAAGAAAAAGAGAAGACAAGTGCGGCAACATGTTGTTGTTGTGCTTCTGAGCTCCACCTGGTGACTGGCGTTTGGGACAAAAGCTTACAGCACCTGGTATTCCCAGGCGGTCTCCCATCCAAGTACTAACCAGGCCCGACCCTGCTTAGCTTCCGAGATCGGACGAGATCGGGCGTGTTCAGGGTGGTATGGCCGTAAGCGAGGGAGCCTCAGATAAATACCACATATATACATGGACAATGACTTTTCACACTGCGTCTAGAAGATTCTATGCCTGCGCTTCTCCTCTGTGCTCATCTAGTCACAGATTCACAAAAAGAAAAAGAGAAGACAAGTGCGGCAACATGTTGTTGTTGTGCTTCTGAGCTCCACCTGGTGACTGGCGTTTGGGACAAAAGCTTACAGCACCTGGTATTCCCAGGCGGTCTCCCATCCAAGTACTAACCAGGCCCGACCCTGCTTAGCTTCCGAGATCGGACGAGATCGGGCGTGTTCAGGGTGGTATGGCCGTAAGCGAGGGAGCCTCAGATAAATACCACATATATACATGGACAATGACTTTTCACACTGCGTCTAGAAGATTCTGTGCCTGCGCTTCTCCTCTGTGCTCATCCAGTCACAGATTCATAAAAAGAAAAAGAGAAGACAAGTGCGGCAACATGTTGTTGTGCTTCTGAGCTCCACCTGGTGACTGGCGTTTGGGACAAAAGCTTACAGCACCTGGTATTCCCAGGCGGTCTCCCATCCAAGTACTAACCAGGCCCGACCCTGCTTAGCTTCCGAGATCGGACGAGATCGGGCGTGTTCAGGGTGGTATGGCCTTAAGCGAGGGAGCCTCAGATAAATACCACATATATACATGGACAATGACTTTTCACACTGCGTCTAGAAGATTCTATGCCTGCGCTTCTCCTCTGTACTCATCTAGTCACAGATTCATAAAAAGAAAAAGAGAAGACAAGTGCGGCAACATGTTGTTGTTGTGCTTCTGAGCTCCACCTGGTGACTGGCGTTTGGGACAAAAGCTTACAGCACCTGGTATTCCCAGGCGGTCTCCCATCCAAGTACTAACCAGGCCCGACCCTGCTTAGCTTCCGAGATCGGACGAGATCGGGCGTGTTCAGGGTGGTATGGCCGTAAGCGAGGGAGCCTCAGATAAATACCACATATATACATGGACAATGACTTTTCACACTGCGTCTAGAAGATTCTATGCCTGCGCTTCTCCTCTGTGCTCATCTAGTCACAGATTCACAAAAAGAAAAAGAGAAGACAAGTGCGGCAACATGTTGTTGTTGTGCTTCTGAGCTCCACCTGGTGACTGGCGTTTGGGACAAAAGCTTACAGCACCTGGTATTCCCAGGCGGTCTCCCATCCAAGTACTAACCAGGCCCGACCCTGCTTAGCTTCCGAGATCGGACGAGATCGGGCGTGTTCAGGGTGGTATGGCCGTAAGCGAGGGAGCCTCAGATAAATACCACATATATACATGGACAATGACTTTTCACACTGCGTCTAGAAGATTCTATGCCTGCGCTTCTCCTCTGTGCTCATCTAGTCACAGATTCATAAAAAGAAAAAGAGAAGACAAGTGCGGCAACATGTTGTTGTTGTGCTTCTGAGCTCCACCTGGTGACTGGCGTTTGGGACAAAAGCTTACAGCACCTGGTATTCCCAGGCGGTCTCCCATCCAAGTACTAACCAGGCCCGACCCTGCTTAGCTTCCGAGATCGGACGAGATCGGGCGTGTTCAGGGTGGTATGGCCGTAAGCGAGGGAGCCTCAGATAAATACCACATATATACATGGACAATGACTTTTCACACTGCGTCTAGAAGATTCTATGCCTGCGCTTCTCCTCTGTACTCATCTAGTCACAGATTCACAAAAAGAAAAAGACAAGTGCGGCAACATGTTGTTGTTGTGCTTCTGAGCTCCACCTGGTGACTGGCGTTTGGGACAAAAGCTTACAGCACCTGGTATTCCCAGGCGGTCTCCCATCCAAGTACTAACCAGGCCCGACCCTGCTTAGCTTCCGAGATCGGACGAGATCGGGCGTGTTCAGGGTGGTATGGCCGTAAGCGAGGGAGCCTCAGATAAATACCACATATATACATGGACAATGACTTTTCACACTGTGTCTAGAAGATTCTATGCCTGCGCTTCTCCTCTGTGCTCATCTAGTCACAGATTCATAAAAAGAAAAAGAGAAGACAAGTGCGGCAACATGTTGTTGTTGTGCTTCTGAGCTCCACCTGGTGACTGGCGTTTGGGACAAAAGCTTACAGCACCTGGTATTCCCAGGCGGTCTCCCATCCAAGTACTAACCAGGCCCGACCCTGCTTAGCTTCCGAGATCGGACGAGATCGGGCGTGTTCAGGGTGGTATGGCCGTAAGCGAGGGAGCCTCAGATAAATACCACATATATACATGGACAATGACTTTTCACACTGCGTCTAGAAGATTCTATGCCTGCGCTTCTCCTCTGTGCTCATCTAGTCACAGATTCACAAAAAGAAAAAGAGAAGACAAGTGCGGCAACATGTTGTTGTTGTGCTTCTGAGCTCCACCTGGTGACTGGCGTTTGGGACAAAAGCTTACAGCACCTGGTATTCCCAGGCGGTCTCCCATCCAAGTACTAACCAGGCCCGACCCTGCTTAGCTTCCGAGATCGGACGAGATCGGGCGTGTTCAGGGTGGTATGGCCGTAAGCGAGGGAGCCTCAGATAAATACCACATATATACATGGACAATGACTTTTCACACTGCGTCTAGAAGATTCTATGCCTGCGCTTCTCCTCTGTGCTCATCTAGTCACAGATTCACAAAAAGAAAAAGAGAAGACAAGTGCGGCAACATGTTGTTGTTGTGCTTCTGAGCTCCACCTGGTGACTGGCGTTTGGGACAAAAGCTTACAGCACCTGGTATTCCCAGGCGGTCTCCCATCCAAGTACTAACCAGGCCCGACCCTGCTTAGCTTCCGAGATCGGACGAGATCGGGCGTGTTCAGGGTGGTATGGCCGTAAGCGAGGGAGCCTCAGATAAATACCACATATATACATGGACAATGACTTTTCACACTGCGTCTAGAAGATTCTATGCCTGCGCTTCTCCTCTGTGCTCATCTAGTCACAGATTCACAAAAAGAAAAAGAGAAGACAAGTGCGGCAACATGTTGTTGTTGTGCTTCTGAGCTCCACCTGGTGACTGGCGTTTGGGACAAAAGCTTACAGCACCTGGTATTCCCAGGCGGTCTCCCATCCAAGTACTAACCAGGCCCGACCCTGCTTAGCTTCCGAGATCGGACGAGATCGGGCGTGTTCAGGGTGGTATGGCCGTAAGCGAGGGAGCCTCAGATAAATACCACATATATACATGGACAATGACTTTTCACACTGCGTCTAGAAGATTCTATGCCTGCGCTTCTCCTCTGTGCTCATCTAGTCACAGATTCATAAAAAGAAAAAGAGAAGACAAGTGCGGCAACATGTTGTTGTTGTGCTTCTGAGCTCCACCTGGTGACTGGCGTTTGGGACAAAAGCTTACAGCACCTGGTATTCCCAGGCGGTCTCCCATCCAAGTACTAACCAGGCCCGACCCTGCTTAGCTTCCGAGATCGGACGAGATCGGGCGTGTTCAGGGTGGTATGGCCGTAAGCGAGGGAGCCTCAGATAAATACCACATATATACATGGACAATGACTTTTCACACTGCGTCTAGAAGATTCTATGCCTGCGCTTCTCCTCTGTGCTCATCTAGTCACAGATTCACAAAAAGAAAAAGAGAAGACAAGTGCGGCAACATGTTGTTGTTGTGCTTCTGAGCTCCACCTGGTGACTGGCGTTTGGGACAAAAGCTTACAGCACCTGGTATTCCCAGGCGGTCTCCCATCCAAGTACTAACCAGGCCCGACCCTGCTTAGCTTCCGAGATCGGACGAGATCGGGCGTGTTCAGGGTGGTATGGCCGTAAGCGAGGGAGCCTCAGATAAATACCACATATATACATGGACAATGACTTTTCACACTGCGTCTAGAAGATTCTATGCCTGCGCTTCTCCTCTGTGCTCATCTAGTCACAGATTCATAAAAAGAAAAAGAGAAGACAAGTGCGGCAACATGTTGTTGTTGTGCTTCTGAGCTCCACCTGGTGACTGGCGTTTGGGACAAAAGCTTACAGCACCTGGTATTCCCAGGCGGTCTCCCATCCAAGTACTAACCAGGCCCGACCCTGCTTAGCTTCCGAGATCGGACGAGATCGGGCGTGTTCAGGGTGGTATGGCCGTAAGCGAGGGAGCCTCAGATAAATACCACATATATACATGGACAATGACTTTTCACACTGCGTCTAGAAGATTCTGTGCCTGCGCTTCTCCTCTGTACTCATCTAGTCACAGATTCACAAAAAGAAAAAGAGAAGACAAGTGCGGCAACATGTTGTTGTTGTGCTTCTGAGCTCCACCTGGTGACTGGCGTTTGGGACAAAAGCTTACAGCACCTGGTATTCCCAGGCGGTCTCCCATCCAAGTACTAACCAGGCCCGACCCTGCTTAGCTTCCGAGATCGGACGAGATCGGGCGTGTTCAGGGTGGTATGGCCGTAAGCGAGGGAGCCTCAGATAAATACCACATATATACATGGACAATGACTTTTCACACTGCGTCTAGAAGATTCTATGCCTGCGCTTCTCCTCTGTGCTCATCTAGTCACAGATTCACAAAAAGAAAAAGAGAAGACAAGTGCGGCAACATGTTGTTGTTGTGCTTCTGAGCTCCACCTGGTGACTGGCGTTTGGGACAAAAGCTTACAGCACCTGGTATTCCCAGGCGGTCTCCCATCCAAGTACTAACCAGGCCCGACCCTGCTTAGCTTCCGAGATCGGACGAGATCGGGCGTGTTCAGGGTGGTATGGCCGTAAGCGAGGGAGCCTCAGATAAATACCACATATATACATGGACAATGACTTTTCACACTGCGTCTAGAAGATTCTATGCCTGCGCTTCTCCTCTGTGCTCATCTAGTCACAGATTCATAAAAAGAAAAAGAGAAGACAAGTGCGGCAACATGTTGTTGTGCTTCTGAGCTCCACCTGGTGACTGGCGTTTGGGACAAAAGCTTACAGCACCTGGTATTCCCAGGCGGTCTCCCATCCAAGTACTAACCAGGCCCGACCCTGCTTAGCTTCCGAGATCGGACGAGATCGGGCGTGTTCAGGGTGGTATGGCCTTAAGCGAGGGAGCCTCAGATAAATACCACATATATACATGGACAATGACTTTTCACACTGCGTCTAGAAGATTCTATGCCTGCGCTTCTCCTCTGTACTCATCTAGTCACAGATTCATAAAAAGAAAAAGAGAAGACAAGTGCGGCAACATGTTGTTGTTGTGCTTCTGAGCTCCACCTGGTGACTGGCGTTTGGGACAAAAGCTTACAGCACCTGGTATTCCCAGGCGGTCTCCCATCCAAGTACTAACCAGGCCCGACCCTGCTTAGCTTCCGAGATCGGACGAGATCGGGCGTGTTCAGGGTGGTATGGCCGTAAGCGAGGGAGCCTCAGATAAATACCACATATATACATGGACAATGACTTTTCACACTGCGTCTAGAAGATTCTATGCCTGCGCTTCTCCTCTGTGCTCATCTAGTCACAGATTCACAAAAAGAAAAAGAGAAGACAAGTGCGGCAACATGTTGTTGTTGTGCTTCTGAGCTCCACCTGGTGACTGGCGTTTGGGACAAAAGCTTACAGCACCTGGTATTCCCAGGCGGTCTCCCATCCAAGTACTAACCAGGCCCGACCCTGCTTAGCTTCCGAGATCGGACGAGATCGGGCGTGTTCAGGGTGGTATGGCCGTAAGCGAGGGAGCCTCAGATAAATACCACATATATACATGGACAATGACTTTTCACACTGCGTCTAGAAGATTCTATGCCTGCGCTTCTCCTCTGTGCTCATCTAGTCACAGATTCACAAAAAGAAAAAGAGAAGACAAGTGCGGCAACATGTTGTTGTTGTGCTTCTGAGCTCCACCTGGTGACTGGCGTTTGGGACAAAAGCTTACAGCACCTGGTATTCCCAGGCGGTCTCCCATCCAAGTGCTAACCAGGCCCGACCCTGCTTAGCTTCCGAGATCGGACGAGATCGGGCGTGTTCAGGGTGGTATGGCCGTAAGCGAGGGAGCCTCAGATAAATACCACATATATACATGGACAATGACTTTTCACACTGCGTCTAGAAGATTCTGTGCCTGCGCTTCTCCTCTGTACTCATCTAGTCACAGATTCACAAAAAGAAAAAGAGAAGACAAGTGCGGCAACATGTTGTTGTTGTGCTTCTGAGCTCCACCTGGTGACTGGCGTTTGGGACAAAAGCTTACAGCACCTGGTATTCCCAGGCGGTCTCCCATCCAAGTACTAACCAGGCCCGACCCTGCTTAGCTTCCGAGATCGGACGAGATCGGGCGTGTTCAGTGTGGTATGGCCGTAAGCGAGGGAGCCTCAGATAAATACCACATATATACATGGACAATGACTTTTCACACTGCGTCTAGAAGATTCTATGCCTGCGCTTCTCCTCTGTGCTCATCTAGTCACAGATTCACAAAAAGAAAAAGAGAAGACAAGTGCGGCAACATGTTGTTGTTGTGCTTCTGAGCTCCACCTGGTGACTGGCGTTTGGGACAAAAGCTTACAGCACCTGGTATTCCCAGGCGGTCTCCCATCCAAGTACTAACCAGGCCCGACCCTGCTTAGCTTCCGAGATCGGACGAGATCGGGCGTGTTCAGGGTGGTATGGCCGTAAGCGAGGGAGCCTCAGATAAATACCACATATATACATGGACAATGACTTTTCACACTGCGTCTAGAAGATTCTATGCCTGCGCTTCTCCTCTGTGCTCATCTAGTCACAGATTCATAAAAAGAAAAAGAGAAGACAAGTGCGGCAACATGTTGTTGTTGTGCTTCTGAGCTCCACCTGGTGACTGGCGTTTGGGACAAAAGCTTACAGCACCTGGTATTCCCAGGCGGTCTCCCATCCAAGTACTAACCAGGCCCGACCCTGCTTAGCTTCCGAGATCGGACGAGATCGGGCGTGTTCAGGGTGGTATGGCCGTAAGCGAGGGAGCCTCAGATAAATACCACATATATACATGGACAATGACTTTTCACACTGCGTCTAGAAGATTCTATGCCTGCGCTTCTCCTCTGTGCTCATCTAGTCACAGATTCACAAAAAGAAAAAGAGAAGACAAGTGCGGCAACATGTTGTTGTTGTGCTTCTGAGCTCCACCTGGTGACTGGCGTTTGGGACAAAAGCTTACAGCACCTGGTATTCCCAGGCGGTCTCCCATCCAAGTACTAACCAGGCCCGACCCTGCTTAGCTTCCGAGATCGGACGAGATCGGGCGTGTTCAGGGTGGTATGGCCGTAAGCGAGGGAGCCTCAGATAAATACCACATATATACATGGACAATGACTTTTCACACTGCGTCTAGAAGATTCTATGCCTGCGCTTCTCCTCTGTGCTCATCTAGTCACAGATTCATAAAAAGAAAAAGAGAAGACAAGTGCGGCAACATGTTGTTGTTGTGCTTCTGAGCTCCACCTGGTGACTGGCGTTTGGGACAAAAGCTTACAGCACCTGGTATTCCCAGGCGGTCTCCCATCCAAGTACTAACCAGGCCCGACCCTGCTTAGCTTCCGAGATCGGACGAGATCGGGCGTGTTCAGGGTGGTATGGCCGTAAGCGAGGGAGCCTCAGATAAATACCACATATATACATGGACAATGACTTTTCACACTGCGTCTAGAAGATTCTGTGCCTGCGCTTCTCCTCTGTACTCATCTAGTCACAGATTCACAAAAAGAAAAAGAGAAGACAAGTGCGGCAACATGTTGTTGTTGTGCTTCTGAGCTCCACCTGGTGACTGGCGTTTGGGACAAAAGCTTACAGCACCTGGTATTCCCAGGCGGTCTCCCATCCAAGTACTAACCAGGCCCGACCCTGCTTAGCTTCCGAGATCGGACGAGATCGGGCGTGTTCAGGGTGGTATGGCCGTAAGCGAGGGAGCCTCAGATAAATACCACATATATACATGGACAATGACTTTTCACACTGCGTCTAGAAGATTCTATGCCTGCGCTTCTCCTCTGTGCTCATCTAGTCACAGATTCACAAAAAGAAAAAGAGAAGACAAGTGCGGCAACATGTTGTTGTTGTGCTTCTGAGCTCCACCTGGTGACTGGCGTTTGGGACAAAAGCTTACAGCACCTGGTATTCCCAGGCGGTCTCCCATCCAAGTACTAACCAGGCCCGACCCTGCTTAGCTTCCGAGATCGGACGAGATCGGGCGTGTTCAGGGTGGTATGGCCGTAAGCGAGGGAGCCTCAGATAAATACCACATATATACATGGACAATGACTTTTCACACTGCGTCTAGAAGATTCTATGCCTGCGCTTCTCCTCTGTGCTCATCTAGTCACAGATTCATAAAAAGAAAAAGAGAAGACAAGTGCGGCAACATGTTGTTGTTGTGCTTCTGAGCTCCACCTGGTGACTGGCGTTTGGGACAAAAGCTTACAGCACCTGGTATTCCCAGGCGGTCTCCCATCCAAGTACTAACCAGGCCCGACCCTGCTTAGCTTCCGAGATCGGACGAGATCGGGCGTGTTCAGGGTGGTATGGCCGTAAGCGAGGGAGCCTCAGATAAATACCACATATATACATGGACAATGACTTTTCACACTGCGTCTAGAAGATTCTGTGCCTGCGCTTCTCCTCTGTACTCATCTAGTCACAGATTCACAAAAAGAAAAAGAGAAGACAAGTGCGGCAACATGTTGTTGTTGTGCTTCTGAGCTCCACCTGGTGACTGGCGTTTGGGACAAAAGCTTACAGCACCTGGTATTCCCAGGCGGTCTCCCATCCAAGTACTAACCAGGCCCGACCCTGCTTAGCTTCCGAGATCGGACGAGATCGGGCGTGTTCAGGGTGGTATGGCCGTAAGCGAGGGAGCCTCAGATAAATACCACATATATACATGGACAATGACTTTTCACACTGCGTCTAGAAGATTCTATGCCTGCGCTTCTCCTCTGTGCTCATCTAGTCACAGATTCACAAAAAGAAAAAGAGAAGACAAGTGCGGCAACATGTTGTTGTTGTGCTTCTGAGCTCCACCTGGTGACTGGCGTTTGGGACAAAAGCTTACAGCACCTGGTATTCCCAGGCGGTCTCCCATCCAAGTACTAACCAGGCCCGACCCTGCTTAGCTTCCGAGATCGGACGAGATCGGGCGTGTTCAGGGTGGTATGGCCGTAAGCGAGGGAGCCTCAGATAAATACCACATATATACATGGACAATGACTTTTCACACTGCGTCTAGAAGATTCTATGCCTGCGCTTCTCCTCTGTGCTCATCTAGTCACAGATTCACAAAAAGAAAAAGAGAAGACAAGTGCGGCAACATGTTGTTGTTGTGCTTCTGAGCTCCACCTGGTGACTGGCGTTTGGGACAAAAGCTTACAGCACCTGGTATTCCCAGGCGGTCTCCCATCCAAGTACTAACCAGGCCCGACCCTGCTTAGCTTCCGAGATCGGACGAGATCGGGCGTGTTCAGGGTGGTATGGCCGTAAGCGAGGGAGCCTCAGATAAATACCACATATATACATGGACAATGACTTTTCACACTGCGTCTAGAAGATTCTATGCCTGCGCTTCTCCTCTGTGCTCATCTAGTCACAGATTCATAAAAAGAAAAAGAGAAGACAAGTGCGGCAACATGTTGTTGTTGTGCTTCTGAGCTCCACCTGGTGACTGGCGTTTGGGACAAAAGCTTACAGCACCTGGTATTCCCAGGCGGTCTCCCATCCAAGTACTAACCAGGCCCGACCCTGCTTAGCTTCCGAGATCGGACGAGATCGGGCGTGTTCAGGGTGGTATGGCCGTAAGCGAGGGAGCCTCAGATAAATACCACATATATACATGGACAATGACTTTTCACACTGCGTCTAGAAGATTCTGTGCCTGCGCTTCTCCTCTGTACTCATCTAGTCACAGATTCACAAAAAGAAAAAGAGAAGACAAGTGCGGCAACATGTTGTTGTTGTGCTTCTGAGCTCCACCTGGTGACTGGCGTTTGGGACAAAAGCTTACAGCACCTGGTATTCCCAGGCGGTCTCCCATCCAAGTACTAACCAGGCCCGACCCTGCTTAGCTTCCGAGATCGGACGAGATCGGGCGTGTTCAGGGTGGTATGGCCGTAAGCGAGGGAGCCTCAGATAAATACCACATATATACATGGACAATGACTTTTCACACTGCGTCTAGAAGATTCTATGCCTGCGCTTCTCCTCTGTGCTCATCTAGTCACAGATTCACAAAAAGAAAAAGAGAAGACAAGTGCGGCAACATGTTGTTGTTGTGCTTCTGAGCTCCACCTGGTGACTGGCGTTTGGGACAAAAGCTTACAGCACCTGGTATTCCCAGGCGGTCTCCCATCCAAGTACTAACCAGGCCCGACCCTGCTTAGCTTCCGAGATCGGACGAGATCGGGCGTGTTCAGGGTGGTATGGCCGTAAGCGAGGGAGCCTCAGATAAATACCACATATATACATGGACAATGACTTTTCACACTGCGTCTAGAAGATTCTATGCCTGCGCTTCTCCTCTGTGCTCATCTAGTCACAGATTCATAAAAAGAAAAAGAGAAGACAAGTGCGGCAACATGTTGTTGTTGTGCTTCTGAGCTCCACCTGGTGACTGGCGTTTGGGACAAAAGCTTACAGCACCTGGTATTCCCAGGCGGTCTCCCATCCAAGTACTAACCAGGCCCGACCCTGCTTAGCTTCCGAGATCGGACGAGATCGGGCGTGTTCAGGGTGGTATGGCCGTAAGCGAGGGAGCCTCAGATAAATACCACATATATACATGGACAATGACTTTTCACACTGCGTCTAGAAGATTCTATGCCTGCGCTTCTCCTCTGTGCTCATCTAGTCACAGATTCACAAAAAGAAAAAGAGAAGACAAGTGCGGCAACATGTTGTTGTTGTGCTTCTGAGCTCCACCTGGTGACTGGCGTTTGGGACAAAAGCTTACAGCACCTGGTATTCCCAGGCGGTCTCCCATCCAAGTACTAACCAGGCCCGACCCTGCTTAGCTTCCGAGATCGGACGAGATCGGGCGTGTTCAGGGTGGTATGGCCGTAAGCGAGGGAGCCTCAGATAAATACCACATATATACATGGACAATGACTTTTCACACTGCGTCTAGAAGATTCTATGCCTGCGCTTCTCCTCTGTGCTCATCTAGTCACAGATTCATAAAAAGAAAAAGAGAAGACAAGTGCGGCAACATGTTGTTGTTGTGCTTCTGAGCTCCACCTGGTGACTGGCGTTTGGGACAAAAGCTTACAGCACCTGGTATTCCCAGGCGGTCTCCCATCCAAGTACTAACCAGGCCCGACCCTGCTTAGCTTCCGAGATCGGACGAGATCGGGCGTGTTCAGGGTGGTATGGCCGTAAGCGAGGGAGCCTCAGATAAATACCACATATATACATGGACAATGACTTTTCACACTGCGTCTAGAAGATTCTGTGCCTGCGCTTCTCCTCTGTACTCATCTAGTCACAGATTCACAAAAAGAAAAAGAGAAGACAAGTGCGGCAACATGTTGTTGTTGTGCTTCTGAGCTCCACCTGGTGACTGGCGTTTGGGACAAAAGCTTACAGCACCTGGTATTCCCAGGCGGTCTCCCATCCAAGTACTAACCAGGCCCGACCCTGCTTAGCTTCCGAGATCGGACGAGATCGGGCGTGTTCAGGGTGGTATGGCCGTAAGCGAGGGAGCCTCAGATAAATACCACATATATACATGGACAATGACTTTTCACACTGCGTCTAGAAGATTCTATGCCTGCGCTTCTCCTCTGTGCTCATCTAGTCACAGATTCACAAAAAGAAAAAGAGAAGACAAGTGCGGCAACATGTTGTTGTTGTGCTTCTGAGCTCCACCTGGTGACTGGCGTTTGGGACAAAAGCTTACAGCACCTGGTATTCCCAGGCGGTCTCCCATCCAAGTACTAACCAGGCCCGACCCTGCTTAGCTTCCGAGATCGGACGAGATCGGGCGTGTTCAGGGTGGTATGGCCGTAAGCGAGGGAGCCTCAGATAAATACCACATATATACATGGACAATGACTTTTCACACTGCGTCTAGAAGATTCTATGCCTGCGCTTCTCCTCTGTGCTCATCTAGTCACAGATTCATAAAAAGAAAAAGAGAAGACAAGTGCGGCAACATGTTGTTGTTGTGCTTCTGAGCTCCACCTGGTGACTGGCGTTTGGGACAAAAGCTTACAGCACCTGGTATTCCCAGGCGGTCTCCCATCCAAGTACTAACCAGGCCCGACCCTGCTTAGCTTCCGAGATCGGACGAGATCGGGCGTGTTCAGGGTGGTATGGCCGTAAGCGAGGGAGCCTCAGATAAATACCACATATATACATGGACAATGACTTATCACACTGCGTCTAGAAGATTCTGTGCCTGCGCTTCTCCTCTGTACTCATCTAGTCACAGATTCACAAAAAGAAAAAGAGAAGACAAGTGCGGCAACATGTTGTTGTTGTGCTTCTGAGCTCCACCTGGTGACTGGCGTTTGGGACAAAAGCTTACAGCACCTGGTATTCCCAGGCGGTCTCCCATCCAAGTACTAACCAGGCCCGACCCTGCTTAGCTTCCGAGATCGGACGAGATCGGGCGTGTTCAGGGTGGTATGGCCGTAAGCGAGGGAGCCTCAGATAAATACCACATATATACATGGACAATGACTTTTCACACTGCGTCTAGAAGATTCTGTGCCTGCGCTTCTCCTCTGTACTCATCTAGTCACAGATTCACAAAAAGAAAAAGAGAAGACAAGTGCGGCAACATGTTGTTGTTGTGCTTCTGAGCTCCACCTGGTGACTGGCGTTTGGGACAAAAGCTTACAGCACCTGGTATTCCCAGGCGGTCTCCCATCCAAGTACTAACCAGGCCCGACCCTGCTTAGCTTCCGAGATCGGACGAGATCGGGCGTGTTCAGGGTGGTATGGCCGTAAGCGAGGGAGCCTCAGATAAATACCACATATATACATGGACAATGACTTTTCACACTGCGTCTAGAAGATTCTGTGCCTGCGCTTCTCCTCTGTACTCATCTAGTCACAGATTCACAAAAAGAAAAAGAGAAGACAAGTGCGGCAACATGTTGTTGTTGTGCTTCTGAGCTCCACCTGGTGACTGGCGTTTGGGACAAAAGCTTACAGCACCTGGTATTCCCAGGCGGTCTCCCATCCAAGTACTAACCAGGCCCGACCCTGCTTAGCTTCCGAGATCGGACGAGATCGGGCGTGTTCAGGGTGGTATGGCCGTAAGCGAGGGAGCCTCAGATAAATACCACATATATACATGGACAATGACTTTTCACACTGCGTCTAGAAGATTCTGTGCCTGCGCTTCTCCTCTGTACTCATCTAGTCACAGATTCACAAAAAGAAAAAGAGAAGACAAGTGCGGCAACATGTTGTTGTTGTGCTTCTGAGCTCCACCTGGTGACTGGCGTTTGGGACAAAAGCTTACAGCACCTGGTATTCCCAGGCGGTCTCCCATCCAAGTACTAACCAGGCCCGACCCTGCTTAGCTTCCGAGATCGGACGAGATCGGGCGTGTTCAGGGTGGTATGGCCGTAAGCGAGGGAGCCTCAGATAAATACCACATATATACATGGACAATGACTTTTCACACTGCGTCTAGAAGATTCTATGCCTGCGCTTCTCCTCTGTGCTCATCTAGTCACAGATTCATAAAAAGAAAAAGAGAAGACAAGTGCGGCAACATGTTGTTGTTGTGCTTCTGAGCTCCACCTGGTGACTGGCGTTTGGGACAAAAGCTTACAGCACCTGGTATTCCCAGGCGGTCTCCCATCCAAGTACTAACCAGGCCCGACCCTGCTTAGCTTCCGAGATCGGACGAGATCGGGCGTGTTCAGGGTGGTATGGCCGTAAGCGAGGGAGCCTCAGATAAATACCACATATATACATGGACAATGACTTTTCACACTGCGTCTAGAAGATTCTATGCCTGCGCTTCTCCTCTGTGCTCATCTAGTCACAGATTCACAAAAAGAAAAAGAGAAGACAAGTGCGGCAACATGTTGTTGTTGTGCTTCTGAGCTCCACCTGGTGACTGGCGTTTGGGACAAAAGCTTACAGCACCTGGTATTCCCAGGCGGTCTCCCATCCAAGTACTAACCAGGCCCGACCCTGCTTAGCTTCCGAGATCGGACGAGATCGGGCGTGTTCAGGGTGGTATGGCCGTAAGCGAGGGAGCCTCAGATAAATACCACATATATACATGGACAATGACTTTTCACACTGCGTCTAGAAGATTCTATGCCTGCGCTTCTCCTCTGTGCTCATCTAGTCACAGATTCATAAAAAGAAAAAGAGAAGACAAGTGCGGCAACATGTTGTTGTTGTGCTTCTGAGCTCCACCTGGTGACTGGCGTTTGGGACAAAAGCTTACAGCACCTGGTATTCCCAGGCGGTCTCCCATCCAAGTACTAACCAGGCCCGACCCTGCTTAGCTTCCGAGATCGGACGAGATCGGGCGTGTTCAGGGTGGTATGGCCGTAAGCGAGGGAGCCTCAGATAAATACCACATATATACATGGACAATGACTTTTCACACTGCGTCTAGAAGATTCTGTGCCTGCGCTTCTCCTCTGTACTCATCTAGTCACAGATTCACAAAAAGAAAAAGAGAAGACAAGTGCGGCAACATGTTGTTGTTGTGCTTCTGAGCTCCACCTGGTGACTGGCGTTTGGGACAAAAGCTTACAGCACCTGGTATTCCCAGGCGGTCTCCCATCCAAGTACTAACCAGGCCCGACCCTGCTTAGCTTCCGAGATCGGACGAGATCGGGCGTGTTCAGGGTGGTATGGCCGTAAGCGAGGGAGCCTCAGATAAATACCACATATATACATGGACAATGACTTTTCACACTGCGTCTAGAAGATTCTATGCCTGCGCTTCTCCTCTGTGCTCATCTAGTCACAGATTCACAAAAAGAAAAAGAGAAGACAAGTGCGGCAACATGTTGTTGTTGTGCTTCTGAGCTCCACCTGGTGACTGGCGTTTGGGACAAAAGCTTACAGCACCTGGTATTCCCAGGCGGTCTCCCATCCAAGTACTAACCAGGCCCGACCCTGCTTAGCTTCCGAGATCGGACGAGATCGGGCGTGTTCAGGGTGGTATGGCCGTAAGCGAGGGAGCCTCAGATAAATACCACATATATACATGGACAATGACTTTTCACACTGCGTCTAGAAGATTCTATGCCTGCGCTTCTCCTCTGTGCTCATCTAGTCACAGATTCATAAAAAGAAAAAGAGAAGACAAGTGCGGCAACATGTTGTTGTTGTGCTTCTGAGCTCCACCTGGTGACTGGCGTTTGGGACAAAAGCTTACAGCACCTGGTATTCCCAGGCGGTCTCCCATCCAAGTACTAACCAGGCCCGACCCTGCTTAGCTTCCGAGATCGGACGAGATCGGGCGTGTTCAGGGTGGTATGGCCGTAAGCGAGGGAGCCTCAGATAAATACCACATATATACATGGACAATGACTTTTCACACTGCGTCTAGAAGATTCTGTGCCTGCGCTTCTCCTCTGTACTCATCTAGTCACAGATTCACAAAAAGAAAAAGAGAAGACAAGTGCGGCAACATGTTGTTGTTGTGCTTCTGAGCTCCACCTGGTGACTGGCGTTTGGGACAAAAGCTTACAGCACCTGGTATTCCCAGGCGGTCTCCCATCCAAGTACTAACCAGGCCCGACCCTGCTTAGCTTCCGAGATCGGACGAGATCGGGCGTGTTCAGGGTGGTATGGCCGTAAGCGAGGGAGCCTCAGATAAATACCACATATATACATGGACAATGACTTTTCACACTGCGTCTAGAAGATTCTATGCCTGCGCTTCTCCTCTGTGCTCATCTAGTCACAGATTCACAAAAAGAAAAAGAGAAGACAAGTGCGGCAACATGTTGTTGTTGTGCTTCTGAGCTCCACCTGGTGACTGGCGTTTGGGACAAAAGCTTACAGCACCTGGTATTCCCAGGCGGTCTCCCATCCAAGTACTAACCAGGCCCGACCCTGCTTAGCTTCCGAGATCGGACGAGATCGGGCGTGTTCAGGGTGGTATGGCCGTAAGCGAGGGAGCCTCAGATAAATACCACATATATACATGGACAATGACTTTTCACACTGCGTCTAGAAGATTCTATGCCTGCGCTTCTCCTCTGTGCTCATCTAGTCACAGATTCACAAAAAGAAAAAGAGAAGACAAGTGCGGCAACATGTTGTTGTTGTGCTTCTGAGCTCCACCTGGTGACTGGCGTTTGGGACAAAAGCTTACAGCACCTGGTATTCCCAGGCGGTCTCCCATCCAAGTACTAACCAGGCCCGACCCTGCTTAGCTTCCGAGATCGGACGAGATCGGGCGTGTTCAGGGTGGTATGGCCGTAAGCGAGGGAGCCTCAGATAAATACCACATATATACATGGACAATGACTTTTCACACTGCGTCTAGAAGATTCTATGCCTGCGCTTCTCCTCTGTGCTCATCTAGTCACAGATTCATAAAAAGAAAAAGAGAAGACAAGTGCGGCAACATGTTGTTGTTGTGCTTCTGAGCTCCACCTGGTGACTGGCGTTTGGGACAAAAGCTTACAGCACCTGGTATTCCCAGGCGGTCTCCCATCCAAGTACTAACCAGGCCCGACCCTGCTTAGCTTCCGAGATCGGACGAGATCGGGCGTGTTCAGGGTGGTATGGCCGTAAGCGAGGGAGCCTCAGATAAATACCACATATATACATGGACAATGACTTTTCACACTGCGTCTAGAAGATTCTGTGCCTGCGCTTCTCCTCTGTACTCATCTAGTCACAGATTCACAAAAAGAAAAAGAGAAGACAAGTGCGGCAACATGTTGTTGTTGTGCTTCTGAGCTCCACCTGGTGACTGGCGTTTGGGACAAAAGCTTACAGCACCTGGTATTCCCAGGCGGTCTCCCATCCAAGTACTAACCAGGCCCGACCCTGCTTAGCTTCCGAGATCGGACGAGATCGGGCGTGTTCAGGGTGGTATGGCCGTAAGCGAGGGAGCCTCAGATAAATACCACATATATACATGGACAATGACTTTTCACACTGCGTCTAGAAGATTCTGTGCCTGCGCTTCTCCTCTGTACTCATCTAGTCACAGATTCACAAAAAGAAAAAGAGAAGACAAGTGCGGCAACATGTTGTTGTTGTGCTTCTGAGCTCCACCTGGTGACTGGCGTTTGGGACAAAAGCTTACAGCACCTGGTATTCCCAGGCGGTCTCCCATCCAAGTACTAACCAGGCCCGACCCTGCTTAGCTTCCGAGATCGGACGAGATCGGGCGTGTTCAGGGTGGTATGGCCGTAAGCGAGGGAGCCTCAGATAAATACCACATATATACATGGACAATGACTTTTCACACTGCGTCTAGAAGATTCTATGCCTGCGCTTCTCCTCTGTGCTCATCTAGTCACAGATTCATAAAAAGAAAAAGAGAAGACAAGTGCGGCAACATGTTGTTGTTGTGCTTCTGAGCTCCACCTGGTGACTGGCGTTTGGGACAAAAGCTTACAGCACCTGGTATTCCCAGGCGGTCTCCCATCCAAGTACTAACCAGGCCCGACCCTGCTTAGCTTCCGAGATCGGACGAGATCGGGCGTGTTCAGGGTGGTATGGCCGTAAGCGAGGGAGCCTCAGATAAATACCACATATATACATGGACAATGACTTTTCACACTGCGTCTAGAAGATTCTGTGCCTGCGCTTCTCCTCTGTACTCATCTAGTCACAGATTCACAAAAAGAAAAAGAGAAGACAAGTGCGGCAACATGTTGTTGTTGTGCTTCTGAGCTCCACCTGGTGACTGGCGTTTGGGACAAAAGCTTACAGCACCTGGTATTCCCAGGCGGTCTCCCATCCAAGTACTAACCAGGCCCGACCCTGCTTAGCTTCCGAGATCGGACGAGATCGGGCGTGTTCAGGGTGGTATGGCCGTAAGCGAGGGAGCCTCAGATAAATACCACATATATACATGGACAATGACTTTTCACACTGCGTCTAGAAGATTCTATGCCTGCGCTTCTCCTCTGTGCTCATCTAGTCACAGATTCATAAAAAGAAAAAGAGAAGACAAGTGCGGCAACATGTTGTTGTTGTGCTTCTGAGCTCCACCTGGTGACTGGCGTTTGGGACAAAAGCTTACAGCACCTGGTATTCCCAGGCGGTCTCCCATCCAAGTACTAACCAGGCCCGACCCTGCTTAGCTTCCGAGATCGGACGAGATCGGGCGTGTTCAGGGTGGTATGGCCGTAAGCGAGGGAGCCTCAGATAAATACCACATATATACATGGACAATGACTTTTCACACTGCGTCTAGAAGATTCTATGCCTGCGCTTCTCCTCTGTGCTCATCTAGTCACAGATTCACAAAAAGAAAAAGAGAAGACAAGTGCGGCAACATGTTGTTGTTGTGCTTCTGAGCTCCACCTGGTGACTGGCGTTTGGGACAAAAGCTTACAGCACCTGGTATTCCCAGGCGGTCTCCCATCCAAGTACTAACCAGGCCCGACCCTGCTTAGCTTCCGAGATCGGACGAGATCGGGCGTGTTCAGGGTGGTATGGCCGTAAGCGAGGGAGCCTCAGATAAATACCACATATATACATGGACAATGACTTTTCACACTGCGTCTAGAAGATTCTATGCCTGCGCTTCTCCTCTGTGCTCATCTAGTCACAGATTCACAAAAAGAAAAAGAGAAGACAAGTGCGGCAACATGTTGTTGTTGTGCTTCTGAGCTCCACCTGGTGACTGGCGTTTGGGACAAAAGCTTACAGCACCTGGTATTCCCAGGCGGTCTCCCATCCAAGTACTAACCAGGCCCGACCCTGCTTAGCTTCCGAGATCGGACGAGATCGGGCGTGTTCAGGGTGGTATGGCCATAAGCGAGGGAGCCTCAGATAAATACCACATATATACATGGACAATGACTTTTCACACTGCGTCTAGAAGATTCTATGCCTGCGCTTCTCCTCTGTGCTCATCTAGTCACAGATTCATAAAAAGAAAAAGAGAAGACAAGTGCGGCAACATGTTGTTGTTGTGCTTCTGAGCTCCACCTGGTGACTGGCGTTTGGGACAAAAGCTTACAGCACCTGGTATTCCCAGGCGGTCTCCCATCCAAGTACTAACCAGGCCCGACCCTGCTTAGCTTCCGAGATCGGACGAGATCGGGCGTGTTCAGGGTGGTATGGCCTTAAGCGAGGGAGCCTCAGATAAATACCACATATATACATGGACAATGACTTTTCACACTGCGTCTAGAAGATTCTGTGCCTGCGCTTCTCCTCTGTACTCATCTAGTCACAGATTCACAAAAAGAAAAAGAGAAGACAAGTGCGGCAACATGTTGTTGTTGTGCTTCTGAGCTCCACCTGGTGACTGGCGTTTGGGACAAAAGCGTACAGCACCTGGTATTCCCAGGCGGTCTCCCATCCAAGTACTAACCAGGCCCGACCCTGCTTAGCTTCCGAGATCGGACGAGATCGGGCGTGTTCAGGGTGGTATGGCCGTAAGCGAGGGAGCCTCAGATAAATACCACATATATACATGGACAATGACTTTTCACACTGCGTCTAGAAGATTCTATGCCTGCGCTTCTCCTCTGTGCTCATCTAGTCACAGATTCATAAAAAGAAAAAGAGAAGACAAGTGCGGCAACATGTTGTTGTTGTGCTTCTGAGCTCCACCTGGTGACTGGCGTTTGGGACAAAAGCTTACAGCACCTGGTATTCCCAGGCGGTCTCCCATCCAAGTACTAACCAGGCCCGACCCTGCTTAGCTTCCGAGATCGGACGAGATCGGGCGTGTTCAGGGTGGTATGGCCGTAAGCGAGGGAGCCTCAGATAAATACCACATATATACATGGACAATGACTTTTCACACTGCGTCTAGAAGATTCTATGCCTGCGCTTCTCCTCTGTGCTCATCTAGTCACAGATTCATAAAAAGAAAAAGAGAAGACAAGTGCGGCAACATGTTGTTGTTGTGCTTCTGAGCTCCACCTGGTGACTGGCGTTTGGGACAAAAGCTTACAGCACCTGGTATTCCCAGGCGGTCTCCCATCCAAGTACTAACCAGGCCCGACCCTGCTTAGCTTCCGAGATCGGACGAGATCGGGCGTGTTCAGGGTGGTATGGCCGTAAGCGAGGGAGCCTCAGATAAATACCACATATATACATGGACAATGACTTTTCACACTGCGTCTAGAAGATTCTGTGCCTGCGCTTCTCCTCTGTACTCATCTAGTCACAGATTCACAAAAAGAAAAAGAGAAGACAAGTGCGGCAACATGTTGTTGTTGTGCTTCTGAGCTCCACCTGGTGACTGGCGTTTGGGACAAAAGCTTACAGCACCTGGTATTCCCAGGCGGTCTCCCATCCAAGTACTAACCAGGCCCGACCCTGCTTAGCTTCCGAGATCGGACGAGATCGGGCGTGTTCAGGGTGGTATGGCCGTAAGCGAGGGAGCCTCAGATAAATACCACATATATACATGGACAATGACTTTTCACACTGCGTCTAGAAGATTCTATGCCTGCGCTTCTCCTCTGTGCTCATCTAGTCACAGATTCATAAAAAGAAAAAGAGAAGACAAGTGCGGCAACATGTTGTTGTTGTGCTTCTGAGCTCCACCTGGTGACTGGCGTTTGGGACAAAAGCTTACAGCACCTGGTATTCCCAGGCGGTCTCCCATCCAAGTACTAACCAGGCCCGACCCTGCTTAGCTTCCGAGATCGGACGAGATCGGGCGTGTTCAGGGTGGTATGGCCGTAAGCGAGGGAGCCTCAGATAAATACCACATATATACATGGACAATGACTTTTCACACTGCGTCTAGAAGATTCTGTGCCTGCGCTTCTCCTCTGTACTCATCTAGTCACAGATTCACAAAAAGAAAAAGAGAAGACAAGTGCGGCAACATGTTGTTGTTGTGCTTCTGAGCTCCACCTGGTGACTGGCGTTTGGGACAAAAGCTTACAGCACCTGGTATTCCCAGGCGGTCTCCCATCCAAGTACTAACCAGGCCCGACCCTGCTTAGCTTCCGAGATCGGACGAGATCGGGCGTGTTCAGGGTGGTATGGCCGTAAGCGAGGGAGCCTCAGATAAATACCACATATATACATGGACAATGACTTTTCACACTGCGTCTAGAAGATTCTATGCCTGCGCTTCTCCTCTGTGCTCATCTAGTCACAGATTCATAAAAAGAAAAAGAGAAGACAAGTGCGGCAACATGTTGTTGTTGTGCTTCTGAGCTCCACCTGGTGACTGGCGTTTGGGACAAAAGCTTACAGCACCTGGTATTCCCAGGCGGTCTCCCATCCAAGTACTAACCAGGCCCGACCCTGCTTAGCTTCCGAGATCGGACGAGATCGGGCGTGTTCAGGGTGGTATGGCCGTAAGCGAGGGAGCCTCAGATAAATACCACATATATACATGGACAATGACTTTTCACACTGCGTCTAGAAGATTCTGTGCCTGCGCTTCTCCTCTGTACTCATCTAGTCACAGATTCACAAAAAGAAAAAGAGAAGACAAGTGCGGCAACATGTTGTTGTTGTGCTTCTGAGCTCCACCTGGTGACTGGCGTTTGGGACAAAAGCTTACAGCACCTGGTATTCCCAGGCGGTCTCCCATCCAAGTACTAACCAGGCCCGACCCTGCTTAGCTTCCGAGATCGGACGAGATCGGGCGTGTTCAGGGTGGTATGGCCGTAAGCGAGGGAGCCTCAGATAAATACCACATATATACATGGACAATGACTTTTCACACTGCGTCTAGAAGATTCTATGCCTGCGCTTCTCCTCTGTGCTCATCTAGTCACAGATTCATAAAAAGAAAAAGAGAAGACAAGTGCGGCAACATGTTGTTGTTGTGCTTCTGAGCTCCACCTGGTGACTGGCGTTTGGGACAAAAGCTTACAGCACGTGGTATTCCCAGGCGGTCTCCCATCCAAGTACTAACCAGGCCCGACCCTGCTTAGCTTCCGAGATCGGACGAGATCGGGCGTGTTCAGGGTGGTATGGCCGTAAGCGAGGGAGCCTCAGATAAATACCACATATATACATGGACAATGACTTTTCACACTGCGTCTAGAAGATTCTATGCCTGCGCTTCTCCTCTGTGCTCATCTAGTCACAGATTCACAAAAAGAAAAAGAGTAGACAAGTGCGGCAACATGTTGTTGTTGTGCTTCTGAGCTCCACCTGGTGACCGGCGTTTGGGACAAAAGCTTACAGCACCTGGTATTCCCAGGCGGTCTCCCATCCAAGTACTAACCAGGCCCGACCCTGCTTAGCTTCCGAGATCGGACGAGATCGGGCGTGTTCAGGGTGGTATGGCCGTAAGCGAGGGAGCCTCAGATAAATACCACATATATACATGGACAATGACTTTTCACACTGCGTCTAGAAGATTCTATGCCTGCGCTTCTCCTCTGTGCTCATCTAGTCACAGATTCATAAAAAGAAAAAGAGAAGACAAGTGCGGCAACATGTTGTTGTTGTGCTTCTGAGCTCCACCTGGTGACTGGCGTTTGGGACAAAAGCTTACAGCACCTGGTATTCCCAGGCGGTCTCCCATCCAAGTACTAACCAGGCCCGACCCTGCTTAGCTTCCGAGATCGGACGAGATCGGGCGTGTTCAGGGTGGTATGGCCGTAAGCGAGGGAGCCTCAGATAAATACCACATATATACATGGACAATGACTTTTCACACTGCGTCTAGAAGATTCTGTGCCTGCGCTTCTCCTCTGTACTCATCTAGTCACAGATTCACAAAAAGAAAAAGAGAAGACAAGTGCGGCAACATGTTGTTGTTGTGCTTCTGAGCTCCACCTGGTGACTGGCGTTTGGGACAAAAGCTTACAGCACCTGGTATTCCCAGGCGGTCTCCCATCCAAGTACTAACCAGGCCCGACCCTGCTTAGCTTCCGAGATCGGACGAGATCGGGCGTGTTCAGGGTGGTATGGCCGTAAGCGAGGGAGCCTCAGATAAATACCACATATATACATGGACAATGACTTTTCACACTGCGTCTAGAAGATTCTATGCCTGCGCTTCTCCTCTGTGCTCATCTAGTCACAGATTCATAAAAAGAAAAAGAGAAGACAAGTGCGGCAACATGTTGTTGTTGTGCTTCTGAGCTCCACCTGGTGACTGGCGTTTGGGACAAAAGCTTACAGCACCTGGTATTCCCAGGCGGTCTCCCATCCAAGTACTAACCAGGCCCGACCCTGCTTAGCTTCCGAGATCGGACGAGATCGGGCGTGTTCAGGGTGGTATGGCCGTAAGCGAGGGAGCCTCAGATAAATACCACATATATACATGGACAATGACTTTTCACACTGCGTCTAGAAGATTCTGTGCCTGCGCTTCTCCTCTGTACTCATCTAGTCACAGATTCACAAAAAGAAAAAGAGAAGACAAGTGCGGCAACATGTTGTTGTTGTGCTTCTGAGCTCCACCTGGTGACTGGCGTTTGGGACAAAAGCTTACAGCACCTGGTATTCCCAGGCGGTCTCCCATCCAAGTACTAACCAGGCCCGACCCTGCTTAGCTTCCGAGATCGGACGAGATCGGGCGTGTTCAGGGTGGTATGGCCGTAAGCGAGGGAGCCTCAGATAAATACCACATATATACATGGACAATGACTTTTCACACTGCGTCTAGAAGATTCTATGCCTGCGCTTCTCCTCTGTGCTCATCTAGTCACAGATTCATAAAAAGAAAAAGAGAAGACAAGTGCGGCAACATGTTGTTGTTGTGCTTCTGAGCTCCACCTGGTGACTGGCGTTTGGGACAAAAGCTTACAGCACCTGGTATTCCCAGGCGGTCTCCCATCCAAGTACTAACCAGGCCCGACCCTGCTTAGCTTCCGAGATCGGACGAGATCGGGCGTGTTCAGGGTGGTATGGCCGTAAGCGAGGGAGCCTCAGATAAATACCACATATATACATGGACAATGACTTTTCACACTGCGTCTAGAAGATTCTGTGCCTGCGCTTCTCCTCTGTACTCATCTAGTCACAGATTCACAAAAAGAAAAAGAGAAGACAAGTGCGGCAACATGTTGTTGTTGTGCTTCTGAGCTCCACCTGGTGACTGGCGTTTGGGACAAAAGCTTACAGCACCTGGTATTCCCAGGCGGTCTCCCATCCAAGTACTAACCAGGCCCGACCCTGCTTAGCTTCCGAGATCGGACGAGATCGGGCGTGTTCAGGGTGGTATGGCCGTAAGCGAGGGAGCCTCAGATAAATACCACATATATACATGGACAATGACTTTTCACACTGCGTCTAGAAGATTCTATGCCTGCGCTTCTCCTCTGTGCTCATCTAGTCACAGATTCATAAAAAGAAAAAGAGAAGACAAGTGCGGCAACATGTTGTTGTTGTGCTTCTGAGCTCCACCTGGTGACTGGCGTTTGGGACAAAAGCTTACAGCACGTGGTATTCCCAGGCGGTCTCCCATCCAAGTACTAACCAGGCCCGACCCTGCTTAGCTTCCGAGATCGGACGAGATCGGGCGTGTTCAGGGTGGTATGGCCGTAAGCGAGGGAGCCTCAGATAAATACCACATATATACATGGACAATGACTTTTCACACTGCGTCTAGAAGATTCTATGCCTGCGCTTCTCCTCTGTGCTCATCTAGTCACAGATTCACAAAAAGAAAAAGAGTAGACAAGTGCGGCAACATGTTGTTGTTGTGCTTCTGAGCTCCACCTGGTGACCGGCGTTTGGGACAAAAGCTTACAGCACCTGGTATTCCCAGGCGGTCTCCCATCCAAGTACTAACCAGGCCCGACCCTGCTTAGCTTCCGAGATCGGACGAGATCGGGCGTGTTCAGGGTGGTATGGCCGTAAGCGAGGGAGCCTCAGATAAATACCACATATATACATGGACAATGACTTTTCACACTGCGTCTAGAAGATTCTATGCCTGCGCTTCTCCTCTGTGCTCATCTAGTCACAGATTCATAAAAAGAAAAAGAGAAGACAAGTGCGGCAACATGTTGTTGTTGTGCTTCTGAGCTCCACCTGGTGACTGGCGTTTGGGACAAAAGCTTACAGCACCTGGTATTCCCAGGCGGTCTCCCATCCAAGTACTAACCAGGCCCGACCCTGCTTAGCTTCCGAGATCGGACGAGATCGGGCGTGTTCAGGGTGGTATGGCCGTAAGCGAGGGAGCCTCAGATAAATACCACATATATACATGGACAATGACTTTTCACACTGCGTCTAGAAGATTCTGTGCCTGCGCTTCTCCTCTGTACTCATCTAGTCACAGATTCACAAAAAGAAAAAGAGAAGACAAGTGCGGCAACATGTTGTTGTTGTGCTTCTGAGCTCCACCTGGTGACTGGCGTTTGGGACAAAAGCTTACAGCACCTGGTATTCCCAGGCGGTCTCCCATCCAAGTACTAACCAGGCCCGACCCTGCTTAGCTTCCGAGATCGGACGAGATCGGGCGTGTTCAGGGTGGTATGGCCGTAAGCGAGGGAGCCTCAGATAAATACCACATATATACATGGACAATGACTTTTCACACTGCGTCTAGAAGATTCTATGCCTGCGCTTCTCCTCTGTGCTCATCTAGTCACAGATTCACAAAAAGAAAAAGAGAAGACAAGTGCGGCAACATGTTGTTGTTGTGCTTCTGAGCTCCACCTGGTGACTGGCGTTTGGGACAAAAGCTTACAGCACCTGGTATTCCCAGGCGGTCTCCCATCCAAGTACTAACCAGGCCCGACCCTGCTTAGCTTCCGAGATCGGACGAGATCGGGCGTGTTCAGGGTGGTATGGCCGTAAGCGAGGGAGCCTCAGATAAATACCACATATATACATGGACAATGACTTTTCACACTGCGTCTAGAAGATTCTGTGCCTGCGCTTCTCCTCTGTACTCATCTAGTCACAGATTCACAAAAAGAAAAAGAGAAGACAAGTGCGGCAACATGTTGTTGTTGTGCTTCTGAGCTCCACCTGGTGACTGGCGTTTGGGACAAAAGCTTACAGCACCTGGTATTCCCAGGCGGTCTCCCATCCAAGTACTAACCAGGCCCGACCCTGCTTAGCTTCCGAGATCGGACGAGATCGGGCGTGTTCAGGGTGGTATGGCCGTAAGCGAAGGAGCCTCAGATAAATACCACATATATACATGGACAATGACTTTTCACACTGCGTCTAGAAGATTCTATGCCTGCGCTTCTCCTCTGTGCTCATCTAGTCACAGATTCATAAAAAGAAAAAGAGAAGACAAGTGCGGCAACATGTTGTTGTTGTGCTTCTGAGCTCCACCTGGTGACTGGCGTTTGGGACAAAAGCTTACAGCACGTGGTATTCCCAGGCGGTCTCCCATCCAAGTACTAACCAGGCCCGACCCTGCTTAGCTTCCGAGATCGGACGAGATCGGGCGTGTTCAGGGTGGTATGGCCGTAAGCGAGGGAGCCTCAGATAAATACCACATATATACATGGACAATGACTTTTCACACTGCGTCTAGAAGATTCTATGCCTGCGCTTCTCCTCTGTGCTCATCTAGTCACAGATTCACAAAAAGAAAAAGAGAAGACAAGTGCGGCAACATGTTGTTGTTGTGCTTCTGAGCTCCACCTGGTGACTGGCGTTTGGGACAAAAGCTTACAGCACCTGGTATTCCCAGGCGGTCTCCCATCCAAGTACTAACCAGGCCCGACCCTGCTTAGCTTCCGAGATCGGACGAGATCGGGCGTGTTCAGGGTGGTATGGCCGTAAGCGAGGGAGCCTCAGATAAATACCACATATATACATGGACAATGACTTTTCACACTGCGTCTAGAAGATTCTATGCCTGCGCTTCTCCTCTGTGCTCATCTAGTCACAGATTCACAAAAAGAAAAAGAGAAGACAAGTGCGGCAACATGTTGTTGTTGTGCTTCTGAGCTCCACCTGGTGACTGGCGTTTGGGACAAAAGCTTACAGCACCTGGTATTCCCAGGCGGTCTCCCATCCAAGTACTAACCAGGCCCGACCCTGCTTAGCTTCCGAGATCGGACGAGATCGGGCGTGTTCAGGGTGGTATGGCCGTAAGCGAGGGAGCCTCAGATAAATACCACATATATACATGGACAATGACTTTTCACACTGCGTCTAGAAGATTCTGTGCCTGCGCTTCTCCTCTGTACTCATCTAGTCACAGATTCACAAAAAGAAAAAGAGAAGACAAGTGCGGCAACATGTTGTTGTTGTGCTTCTGAGCTCCACCTGGTGACTGGCGTTTGGGACAAAAGCTTACAGCACCTGGTATTCCCAGGCGGTCTCCCATCCAAGTACTAACCAGGCCCGACCCTGCTTAGCTTCCGAGATCGGACGAGATCGGGCGTGTTCAGGGTGGTATGGCCGTAAGCGAGGGAGCCTCAGATAAATACCACATATATACATGGACAATGACTTTTCACACTGCGTCTAGAAGATTCTATGCCTGCGCTTCTCCTCTGTGCTCATCTAGTCACAGATTCACAAAAAGAAAAAGAGAAGACAAGTGCGGCAACATGTTGTTGTTGTGCTTCTGAGCTCCACCTGGTGACTGGCGTTTGGGACAAAAGCTTACAGCACCTGGTATTCCCAGGCGGTCTCCCATCCAAGTACTAACCAGGCCCGACCCTGCTTAGCTTCCGAGATCGGACGAGATCGGGCGTGTTCAGGGTGGTATGGCCGTAAGCGAGGGAGCCTCAGATAAATACCACATATATACATGGACAATGACTTTTCACACTGCGTCTAGAAGATTCTGTGCCTGCGCTTCTCCTCTGTACTCATCTAGTCACAGATTCACAAAAAGAAAAAGAGAAGACAAGTGCGGCAACATGTTGTTGTTGTGCTTCTGAGCTCCACCTGGTGACTGGCGTTTGGGACAAAAGCTTACAGCACCTGGTATTCCCAGGCGGTCTCCCATCCAAGTACTAACCAGGCCCGACCCTGCTTAGCTTCCGAGATCGGACGAGATCGGGCGTGTTCAGGGTGGTATGGCCGTAAGCGAGGGAGCCTCAGATAAATACCACATATATACATGGACAATGACTTTTCACACTGCGTCTAGAAGATTCTGTGCCTGCGCTTCTCCTCTGTACTCATCTAGTCACAGATTCACAAAAAGAAAAAGAGAAGACAAGTGCGGCAACATGTTGTTGTTGTGCTTCTGAGCTCCACCTGGTGACTGGCGTTTGGGACAAAAGCTTACAGCACCTGGTATTCCCAGGCGGTCTCCCATCCAAGTACTAACCAGGCCCGACCCTGCTTAGCTTCCGAGATCGGACGAGATCGGGCGTGTTCAGGGTGGTATGGCCGTAAGCGAGGGAGCCTCAGATAAATACCACATATATACATGGACAATGACTTTTCACACTGCGTCTAGAAGATTCTATGCCTGCGCTTCTCCTCTGTGCTCATCTAGTCACAGATTCATAAAAAGAAAAAGAGAAGACAAGTGCGGCAACATGTTGTTGTTGTGCTTCTGAGCTCCACCTGGTGACTGGCGTTTGGGACAAAAGCTTACAGCACCTGGTATTCCCAGGCGGTCTCCCATCCAAGTACTAACCAGGCCCGACCCTGCTTAGCTTCCGAGATCGGACGAGATCGGGCGTGTTCAGGGTGGTATGGCCGTAAGCGAGGGAGCCTCAGATAAATACCACATATATACATGGACAATGACTTTTCACACTGCGTCTAGAAGATTCTGTGCCTGCGCTTCTCCTCTGTACTCATCTAGTCACAGATTCACAAAAAGAAAAAGAGAAGACAAGTGCGGCAACATGTTGTTGTTGTGCTTCTGAGCTCCACCTGGTGACTGGCGTTTGGGACAAAAGCTTACAGCACCTGGTATTCCCAGGCGGTCTCCCATCCAAGTACTAACCAGGCCCGACCCTGCTTAGCTTCCGAGATCGGACGAGATCGGGCGTGTTCAGGGTGGTATGGCCGTAAGCGAGGGAGCCTCAGATAAATACCACATATATACATGGACAATGACTTTTCACACTGCGTCTAGAAGATTCTATGCCTGCGCTTCTCCTCTGTGCTCATCTAGTCACAGATTCATAAAAAGAAAAAGAGAAGACAAGTGCGGCAACATGTTGTTGTTGTGCTTCTGAGCTCCACCTGGTGACTGGCGTTTGGGACAAAAGCTTACAGCACCTGGTATTCCCAGGCGGTCTCCCATCCAAGTACTAACCAGGCCCGACCCTGCTTAGCTTCCGAGATCGGACGAGATCGGGCGTGTTCAGGGTGGTATGGCCGTAAGCGAGGGAGCCTCAGATAAATACCACATATATACATGGACAATGACTTTTCACACTGCGTCTAGAAGATTCTATGCCTGCGCTTCTCCTCTGTGCTCATCTAGTCACAGATTCACAAAAAGAAAAAGAGAAGACAAGTGCGGCAACATGTTGTTGTTGTGCTTCTGAGCTCCACCTGGTGACTGGCGTTTGGGACAAAAGCTTACAGCACCTGGTATTCCCAGGCGGTCTCCCATCCAAGTACTAACCAGGCCCGACCCTGCTTAGCTTCCGAGATCGGACGAGATCGGGCGTGTTCAGGGTGGTATGGCCGTAAGCGAGGGAGCCTCAGATAAATACCACATATATACATGGACAATGACTTTTCACACTGCGTCTAGAAGATTCTATGCCTGCGCTTCTCCTCTGTGCTCATCTAGTCACAGATTCATAAAAAGAAAAAGAGAAGACAAGTGCGGCAACATGTTGTTGTTGTGCTTCTGAGCTCCACCTGGTGACTGGCGTTTGGGACAAAAGCTTACAGCACCTGGTATTCCCAGGCGGTCTCCCATCCAAGTACTAACCAGGCCCGACCCTGCTTAGCTTCCGAGATCGGACGAGATCGGGCGTGTTCAGGGTGGTATGGCCGTAAGCGAGGGAGCCTCAGATAAATACCACATATATACATGGACAATGACTTTTCACACTGCGTCTAGAAGATTCTGTGCCTGCGCTTCTCCTCTGTACTCATCTAGTCACAGATTCACAAAAAGAAAAAGAGAAGACAAGTGCGGCAACATGTTGTTGTTGTGCTTCTGAGCTCCACCTGGTGACTGGCGTTTGGGACAAAAGCTTACAGCACCTGGTATTCCCAGGCGGTCTCCCATCCAAGTACTAACCAGGCCCGACCCTGCTTAGCTTCCGAGATCGGACGAGATCGGGCGTGTTCAGGGTGGTATGGCCATAAGCGAGGGAGCCTCAGATAAATACCACATATATACATGGACAATGACTTTTCACACTGCGTCTAGAAGATTCTATGCCTGCGCTTCTCCTCTGTGCTCATCTAGTCACAGATTCATAAAAAGAAAAAGAGAAGACAAGTGCGGCAACATGTTGTTGTTGTGCTTCTGAGCTCCACCTGGTGACTGGCGTTTGGGACAAAAGCTTACAGCACCTGGTATTCCCAGGCGGTCTCCCATCCAAGTACTAACCAGGCCCGACCCTGCTTAGCTTCCGAGATCGGACGAGATCGGGCGTGTTCAGGGTGGTATGGCCTTAAGCGAGGGAGCCTCAGATAAATACCACATATATACATGGACAATGACTTTTCACACTGCGTCTAGAAGATTCTGTGCCTGCGCTTCTCCTCTGTACTCATCTAGTCACAGATTCACAAAAAGAAAAAGAGAAGACAAGTGCGGCAACATGTTGTTGTTGTGCTTCTGAGCTCCACCTGGTGACTGGCGTTTGGGACAAAAGCGTACAGCACCTGGTATTCCCAGGCGGTCTCCCATCCAAGTACTAACCAGGCCCGACCCTGCTTAGCTTCCGAGATCGGACGAGATCGGGCGTGTTCAGGGTGGTATGGCCGTAAGCGAGGGAGCCTCAGATAAATACCACATATATACATGGACAATGACTTTTCACACTGCGTCTAGAAGATTCTATGCCTGCGCTTCTCCTCTGTGCTCATCTAGTCACAGATTCATAAAAAGAAAAAGAGAAGACAAGTGCGGCAACATGTTGTTGTTGTGCTTCTGAGCTCCACCTGGTGACTGGCGTTTGGGACAAAAGCTTACAGCACCTGGTATTCCCAGGCGGTCTCCCATCCAAGTACTAACCAGGCCCGACCCTGCTTAGCTTCCGAGATCGGACGAGATCGGGCGTGTTCAGGGTGGTATGGCCGTAAGCGAGGGAGCCTCAGATAAATACCACATATATACATGGACAATGACTTTTCACACTGCGTCTAGAAGATTCTATGCCTGCGCTTCTCCTCTGTGCTCATCTAGTCACAGATTCATAAAAAGAAAAAGAGAAGACAAGTGCGGCAACATGTTGTTGTTGTGCTTCTGAGCTCCACCTGGTGACTGGCGTTTGGGACAAAAGCTTACAGCACCTGGTATTCCCAGGCGGTCTCCCATCCAAGTACTAACCAGGCCCGACCCTGCTTAGCTTCCGAGATCGGACGAGATCGGGCGTGTTCAGGGTGGTATGGCCGTAAGCGAGGGAGCCTCAGATAAATACCACATATATACATGGACAATGACTTTTCACACTGCGTCTAGAAGATTCTATGCCTGCGCTTCTCCTCTGTGCTCATCTAGTCACAGATTCACAAAAAGAAAAAGAGAAGACAAGTGCGGCAACATGTTGTTGTTGTGCTTCTGAGCTCCACCTGGTGACTGGCGTTTGGGACAAAAGCTTACAGCACCTGGTATTCCCAGGCGGTCTCCCATCCAAGTACTAACCAGGCCCGACCCTGCTTAGCTTCCGAGATCGGACGAGATCGGGCGTGTTCAGGGTGGTATGGCCATAAGCGAGGGAGCCTCAGATAAATACCACATATATACATGGACAATGACTTTTCACACTGCGTCTAGAAGATTCTATGCCTGCGCTTCTCCTCTGTGCTCATCTAGTCACAGATTCATAAAAAGAAAAAGAGAAGACAAGTGCGGCAACATGTTGTTGTTGTGCTTCTGAGCTCCACCTGGTGACTGGCGTTTGGGACAAAAGCTTACAGCACCTGGTATTCCCAGGCGGTCTCCCATCCAAGTACTAACCAGGCCCGACCCTGCTTAGCTTCCGAGATCGGACGAGATCGGGCGTGTTCAGGGTGGTATGGCCTTAAGCGAGGGAGCCTCAGATAAATACCACATATATACATGGACAATGACTTTTCACACTGCGTCTAGAAGATTCTGTGCCTGCGCTTCTCCTCTGTACTCATCTAGTCACAGATTCACAAAAAGAAAAAGAGAAGACAAGTGCGGCAACATGTTGTTGTTGTGCTTCTGAGCTCCACCTGGTGACTGGCGTTTGGGACAAAAGCGTACAGCACCTGGTATTCCCAGGCGGTCTCCCATCCAAGTACTAACCAGGCCCGACCCTGCTTAGCTTCCGAGATCGGACGAGATCGGGCGTGTTCAGGGTGGTATGGCCGTAAGCGAGGGAGCCTCAGATAAATACCACATATATACATGGACAATGACTTTTCACACTGCGTCTAGAAGATTCTATGCCTGCGCTTCTCCTCTGTGCTCATCTAGTCACAGATTCATAAAAAGAAAAAGAGAAGACAAGTGCGGCAACATGTTGTTGTTGTGCTTCTGAGCTCCACCTGGTGACTGGCGTTTGGGACAAAAGCTTACAGCACCTGGTATTCCCAGGCGGTCTCCCATCCAAGTACTAACCAGGCCCGACCCTGCTTAGCTTCCGAGATCGGACGAGATCGGGCGTGTTCAGGGTGGTATGGCCGTAAGCGAGGGAGCCTCAGATAAATACCACATATATACATGGACAATGACTTTTCACACTGCGTCTAGAAGATTCTATGCCTGCGCTTCTCCTCTGTGCTCATCTAGTCACAGATTCATAAAAAGAAAAAGAGAAGACAAGTGCGGCAACATGTTGTTGTTGTGCTTCTGAGCTCCACCTGGTGACTGGCGTTTGGGACAAAAGCTTACAGCACCTGGTATTCCCAGGCGGTCTCCCATCCAAGTACTAACCAGGCCCGACCCTGCTTAGCTTCCGAGATCGGACGAGATCGGGCGTGTTCAGGGTGGTATGGCCGTAAGCGAGGGAGCCTCAGATAAATACCACATATATACATGGACAATGACTTTTCACACTGCGTCTAGAAGATTCTGTGCCTGCGCTTCTCCTCTGTACTCATCTAGTCACAGATTCACAAAAAGAAAAAGAGAAGACAAGTGCGGCAACATGTTGTTGTTGTGCTTCTGAGCTCCACCTGGTGACTGGCGTTTGGGACAAAAGCTTACAGCACCTGGTATTCCCAGGCGGTCTCCCATCCAAGTACTAACCAGGCCCGACCCTGCTTAGCTTCCGAGATCGGACGAGATCGGGCGTGTTCAGGGTGGTATGGCCGTAAGCGAGGGAGCCTCAGATAAATACCACATATATACATGGACAATGACTTTTCACACTGCGTCTAGAAGATTCTATGCCTGCGCTTCTCCTCTGTGCTCATCTAGTCACAGATTCATAAAAAGAAAAAGAGAAGACAAGTGCGGCAACATGTTGTTGTTGTGCTTCTGAGCTCCACCTGGTGACTGGCGTTTGGGACAAAAGCTTACAGCACCTGGTATTCCCAGGCGGTCTCCCATCCAAGTACTAACCAGGCCCGACCCTGCTTAGCTTCCGAGATCGGACGAGATCGGGCGTGTTCAGGGTGGTATGGCCGTAAGCGAGGGAGCCTCAGATAAATACCACATATATACATGGACAATGACTTTTCACACTGCGTCTAGAAGATTCTGTGCCTGCGCTTCTCCTCTGTACTCATCTAGTCACAGATTCACAAAAAGAAAAAGAGAAGACAAGTGCGGCAACATGTTGTTGTTGTGCTTCTGAGCTCCACCTGGTGACTGGCGTTTGGGACAAAAGCTTACAGCACCTGGTATTCCCAGGCGGTCTCCCATCCAAGTACTAACCAGGCCCGACCCTGCTTAGCTTCCGAGATCGGACGAGATCGGGCGTGTTCAGGGTGGTATGGCCGTAAGCGAGGGAGCCTCAGATAAATACCACATATATACATGGACAATGACTTTTCACACTGCGTCTAGAAGATTCTATGCCTGCGCTTCTCCTCTGTGCTCATCTAGTCACAGATTCATAAAAAGAAAAAGAGAAGACAAGTGCGGCAACATGTTGTTGTTGTGCTTCTGAGCTCCACCTGGTGACTGGCGTTTGGGACAAAAGCTTACAGCACCTGGTATTCCCAGGCGGTCTCCCATCCAAGTACTAACCAGGCCCGACCCTGCTTAGCTTCCGAGATCGGACGAGATCGGGCGTGTTCAGGGTGGTATGGCCGTAAGCGAGGGAGCCTCAGATAAATACCACATATATACATGGACAATGACTTTTCACACTGCGTCTAGAAGATTCTGTGCCTGCGCTTCTCCTCTGTACTCATCTAGTCACAGATTCACAAAAAGAAAAAGAGAAGACAAGTGCGGCAACATGTTGTTGTTGTGCTTCTGAGCTCCACCTGGTGACTGGCGTTTGGGACAAAAGCTTACAGCACCTGGTATTCCCAGGCGGTCTCCCATCCAAGTACTAACCAGGCCCGACCCTGCTTAGCTTCCGAGATCGGACGAGATCGGGCGTGTTCAGGGTGGTATGGCCGTAAGCGAGGGAGCCTCAGATAAATACCACATATATACATGGACAATGACTTTTCACACTGCGTCTAGAAGATTCTATGCCTGCGCTTCTCCTCTGTGCTCATCTAGTCACAGATTCATAAAAAGAAAAAGAGAAGACAAGTGCGGCAACATGTTGTTGTTGTGCTTCTGAGCTCCACCTGGTGACTGGCGTTTGGGACAAAAGCTTACAGCACGTGGTATTCCCAGGCGGTCTCCCATCCAAGTACTAACCAGGCCCGACCCTGCTTAGCTTCCGAGATCGGACGAGATCGGGCGTGTTCAGGGTGGTATGGCCGTAAGCGAGGGAGCCTCAGATAAATACCACATATATACATGGACAATGACTTTTCACACTGCGTCTAGAAGATTCTATGCCTGCGCTTCTCCTCTGTGCTCATCTAGTCACAGATTCACAAAAAGAAAAAGAGTAGACAAGTGCGGCAACATGTTGTTGTTGTGCTTCTGAGCTCCACCTGGTGACCGGCGTTTGGGACAAAAGCTTACAGCACCTGGTATTCCCAGGCGGTCTCCCATCCAAGTACTAACCAGGCCCGACCCTGCTTAGCTTCCGAGATCGGACGAGATCGGGCGTGTTCAGGGTGGTATGGCCGTAAGCGAGGGAGCCTCAGATAAATACCACATATATACATGGACAATGACTTTTCACACTGCGTCTAGAAGATTCTATGCCTGCGCTTCTCCTCTGTGCTCATCTAGTCACAGATTCATAAAAAGAAAAAGAGAAGACAAGTGCGGCAACATGTTGTTGTTGTGCTTCTGAGCTCCACCTGGTGACTGGCGTTTGGGACAAAAGCTTACAGCACCTGGTATTCCCAGGCGGTCTCCCATCCAAGTACTAACCAGGCCCGACCCTGCTTAGCTTCCGAGATCGGACGAGATCGGGCGTGTTCAGGGTGGTATGGCCGTAAGCGAGGGAGCCTCAGATAAATACCACATATATACATGGACAATGACTTTTCACACTGCGTCTAGAAGATTCTGTGCCTGCGCTTCTCCTCTGTACTCATCTAGTCACAGATTCACAAAAAGAAAAAGAGAAGACAAGTGCGGCAACATGTTGTTGTTGTGCTTCTGAGCTCCACCTGGTGACTGGCGTTTGGGACAAAAGCTTACAGCACCTGGTATTCCCAGGCGGTCTCCCATCCAAGTACTAACCAGGCCCGACCCTGCTTAGCTTCCGAGATCGGACGAGATCGGGCGTGTTCAGGGTGGTATGGCCGTAAGCGAGGGAGCCTCAGATAAATACCACATATATACATGGACAATGACTTTTCACACTGCGTCTAGAAGATTCTATGCCTGCGCTTCTCCTCTGTGCTCATCTAGTCACAGATTCACAAAAAGAAAAAGAGAAGACAAGTGCGGCAACATGTTGTTGTTGTGCTTCTGAGCTCCACCTGGTGACTGGCGTTTGGGACAAAAGCTTACAGCACCTGGTATTCCCAGGCGGTCTCCCATCCAAGTACTAACCAGGCCCGACCCTGCTTAGCTTCCGAGATCGGACGAGATCGGGCGTGTTCAGGGTGGTATGGCCGTAAGCGAGGGAGCCTCAGATAAATACCACATATATACATGGACAATGACTTTTCACACTGCGTCTAGAAGATTCTGTGCCTGCGCTTCTCCTCTGTACTCATCTAGTCACAGATTCACAAAAAGAAAAAGAGAAGACAAGTGCGGCAACATGTTGTTGTTGTGCTTCTGAGCTCCACCTGGTGACTGGCGTTTGGGACAAAAGCTTACAGCACCTGGTATTCCCAGGCGGTCTCCCATCCAAGTACTAACCAGGCCCGACCCTGCTTAGCTTCCGAGATCGGACGAGATCGGGCGTGTTCAGGGTGGTATGGCCGTAAGCGAAGGAGCCTCAGATAAATACCACATATATACATGGACAATGACTTTTCACACTGCGTCTAGAAGATTCTATGCCTGCGCTTCTCCTCTGTGCTCATCTAGTCACAGATTCATAAAAAGAAAAAGAGAAGACAAGTGCGGCAACATGTTGTTGTTGTGCTTCTGAGCTCCACCTGGTGACTGGCGTTTGGGACAAAAGCTTACAGCACGTGGTATTCCCAGGCGGTCTCCCATCCAAGTACTAACCAGGCCCGACCCTGCTTAGCTTCCGAGATCGGACGAGATCGGGCGTGTTCAGGGTGGTATGGCCGTAAGCGAGGGAGCCTCAGATAAATACCACATATATACATGGACAATGACTTTTCACACTGCGTCTAGAAGATTCTATGCCTGCGCTTCTCCTCTGTGCTCATCTAGTCACAGATTCACAAAAAGAAAAAGAGAAGACAAGTGCGGCAACATGTTGTTGTTGTGCTTCTGAGCTCCACCTGGTGACTGGCGTTTGGGACAAAAGCTTACAGCACCTGGTATTCCCAGGCGGTCTCCCATCCAAGTACTAACCAGGCCCGACCCTGCTTAGCTTCCGAGATCGGACGAGATCGGGCGTGTTCAGGGTGGTATGGCCGTAAGCGAGGGAGCCTCAGATAAATACCACATATATACATGGACAATGACTTTTCACACTGCGTCTAGAAGATTCTATGCCTGCGCTTCTCCTCTGTGCTCATCTAGTCACAGATTCACAAAAAGAAAAAGAGAAGACAAGTGCGGCAACATGTTGTTGTTGTGCTTCTGAGCTCCACCTGGTGACTGGCGTTTGGGACAAAAGCTTACAGCACCTGGTATTCCCAGGCGGTCTCCCATCCAAGTACTAACCAGGCCCGACCCTGCTTAGCTTCCGAGATCGGACGAGATCGGGCGTGTTCAGGGTGGTATGGCCGTAAGCGAGGGAGCCTCAGATAAATACCACATATATACATGGACAATGACTTTTCACACTGCGTCTAGAAGATTCTGTGCCTGCGCTTCTCCTCTGTACTCATCTAGTCACAGATTCACAAAAAGAAAAAGAGAAGACAAGTGCGGCAACATGTTGTTGTTGTGCTTCTGAGCTCCACCTGGTGACTGGCGTTTGGGACAAAAGCTTACAGCACCTGGTATTCCCAGGCGGTCTCCCATCCAAGTACTAACCAGGCCCGACCCTGCTTAGCTTCCGAGATCGGACGAGATCGGGCGTGTTCAGGGTGGTATGGCCATAAGCGAGGGAGCCTCAGATAAATACCACATATATACATGGACAATGACTTTTCACACTGCGTCTAGAAGATTCTATGCCTGCGCTTCTCCTCTGTGCTCATCTAGTCACAGATTCATAAAAAGAAAAAGAGAAGACAAGTGCGGCAACATGTTGTTGTTGTGCTTCTGAGCTCCACCTGGTGACTGGCGTTTGGGACAAAAGCTTACAGCACCTGGTATTCCCAGGCGGTCTCCCATCCAAGTACTAACCAGGCCCGACCCTGCTTAGCTTCCGAGATCGGACGAGATCGGGCGTGTTCAGGGTGGTATGGCCTTAAGCGAGGGAGCCTCAGATAAATACCACATATATACATGGACAATGACTTTTCACACTGCGTCTAGAAGATTCTGTGCCTGCGCTTCTCCTCTGTACTCATCTAGTCACAGATTCACAAAAAGAAAAAGAGAAGACAAGTGCGGCAACATGTTGTTGTTGTGCTTCTGAGCTCCACCTGGTGACTGGCGTTTGGGACAAAAGCTTACAGCACCTGGTATTCCCAGGCGGTCTCCCATCCAAGTACTAACCAGGCCCGACCCTGCTTAGCTTCCGAGATCGGACGAGATCGGGCGTGTTCAGGGTGGTATGGCCGTAAGCGAGGGAGCCTCAGATAAATACCACATATATACATGGACAATGACTTTTCACACTGCGTCTAGAAGATTCTATGCCTGCGCTTCTCCTCTGTGCTCATCTAGTCACAGATTCATAAAAAGAAAAAGAGAAGACAAGTGCGGCAACATGTTGTTGTTGTGCTTCTGAGCTCCACCTGGTGACTGGCGTTTGGGACAAAAGCTTACAGCACCTGGTATTCCCAGGCGGTCTCCCATCCAAGTACTAACCAGGCCCGACCCTGCTTAGCTTCCGAGATCGGACGAGATCGGGCGTGTTCAGGGTGGTATGGCCGTAAGCGAGGGAGCCTCAGATAAATACCACATATATACATGGACAATGACTTTTCACACTGCGTCTAGAAGATTCTATGCCTGCGCTTCTCCTCTGTGCTCATCTAGTCACAGATTCACAAAAAGAAAAAGAGAAGACAAGTGCGGCAACATGTTGTTGTTGTGCTTCTGAGCTCCACCTGGTGACTGGCGTTTGGGACAAAAGCTTACAGCACCTGGTATTCCCAGGCGGTCTCCCATCCAAGTACTAACCAGGCCCGACCCTGCTTAGCTTCCGAGATCGGACGAGATCGGGCGTGTTCAGGGTGGTATGGCCGTAAGCGAGGGAGCCTCAGATAAATACCACATATATACATGGACAATGACTTTTCACACTGCGTCTAGAAGATTCTATGCCTGCGCTTCTCCTCTGTGCTCATCTAGTCACAGATTCATAAAAAGAAAAAGAGAAGACAAGTGCGGCAACATGTTGTTGTGCTTCTGAGCTCCACCTGGTGACTGGCGTTTGGGACAAAAGCTTACAGCACCTGGTATTCCCAGGCGGTCTCCCATCCAAGTACTAACCAGGCCCGACCCTGCTTAGCTTCCGAGATCGGACGAGATCGGGCGTGTTCAGGGTGGTATGGCCTTAAGCGAGGGAGCCTCAGATAAATACCACATATATACATGGACAATGACTTTTCACACTGCGTCTTGAAGATTCTATGCCTGCGCTTCTCCTCTGTACTCATCTAGTCACAGATTCATAAAAAGAAAAAGAGAAGACAAGTGCGGCAACATGTTGTTGTTGTGCTTCTGAGCTCCACCTGGTGACTGGCGTTTGGGACAAAAGCTTACAGCACCTGGTATTCCCAGGCGGTCTCCCATCCAAGTACTAACCAGGCCCGACCCTGCTTAGCTTCCGAGATCGGACGAGATCGGGCGTGTTCAGGGTGGTATGGCCGTAAGCGAGGGAGCCTCAGATAAATACCACATATATACATGGACAATGACTTTTCACACTGCGTCTAGAAGATTCTATGCCTGCGCTTCTCCTCTGTGCTCATCTAGTCACAGATTCACAAAAAGAAAAAGAGAAGACAAGTGCGGCAACATGTTGTTGTTGTGCTTCTGAGCTCCACCTGGTGACTGGCGTTTGGGACAAAAGCTTACAGCACCTGGTATTCCCAGGCGGTCTCCCATCCAAGTACTAACCAGGCCCGACCCTGCTTAGCTTCCGAGATCGGACGAGATCGGGCGTGTTCAGGGTGGTATGGCCGTAAGCGAGGGAGCCTCAGATAAATACCACATATATACATGGACAATGACTTTTCACACTGCGTCTAGAAGATTCTATGCCTGCGCTTCTCCTCTGTGCTCATCTAGTCACAGATTCATAAAAAGAAAAAGAGAAGACAAGTGCGGCAACATGTTGTTGTTGTGCTTCTGAGCTCCACCTGGTGACTGGCGTTTGGGACAAAAGCTTACAGCACCTGGTATTCCCAGGCGGTCTCCCATCCAAGTACTAACCAGGCCCGACCCTGCTTAGCTTCCGAGATCGGACGAGATCGGGCGTGTTCAGGGTGGTATGGCCGTAAGCGAGGGAGCCTCAGATAAATACCACATATATACATGGACAATGACTTTTCACACTGCGTCTAGAAGATTCTGTGCCTGCGCTTCTCCTCTGTACTCATCTAGTCACAGATTCACAAAAAGAAAAAGAGAAGACAAGTGCGGCAACATGTTGTTGTTGTGCTTCTGAGCTCCACCTGGTGACTGGCGTTTGGGACAAAAGCTTACAGCACCTGGTATTCCCAGGCGGTCTCCCATCCAAGTACTAACCAGGCCCGACCCTGCTTAGCTTCCGAGATCGGACGAGATCGGGCGTGTTCAGGGTGGTATGGCCGTAAGCGAGGGAGCCTCAGATAAATACCACATATATACATGGACAATGACTTTTCACACTGCGTCTAGAAGATTCTATGCCTGCGCTTCTCCTCTGTGCTCATCTAGTCACAGATTCATAAAAAGAAAAAGAGAAGACAAGTGCGGCAACATGTTGTTGTTGTGCTTCTGAGCTCCACCTGGTGACTGGCGTTTGGGACAAAAGCTTACAGCACCTGGTATTCCCAGGCGGTCTCCCATCCAAGTACTAACCAGGCCCGACCCTGCTTAGCTTCCGAGATCGGACGAGATCGGGCGTGTTCAGGGTGGTATGGCCGTAAGCGAGGGAGCCTCAGATAAATACCACATATATACATGGACAATGACTTTTCACACTGCGTCTAGAAGATTCTATGCCTGCGCTTCTCCTCTGTGCTCATCTAGTCACAGATTCACAAAAAGAAAAAGAGAAGACAAGTGCGGCAACATGTTGTTGTTGTGCTTCTGAGCTCCACCTGGTGACTGGCGTTTGGGACAAAAGCTTACAGCACCTGGTATTCCCAGGCGGTCTCCCATCCAAGTACTAACCAGGCCCGACCCTGCTTAGCTTCCGAGATCGGACGAGATCGGGCGTGTTCAGGGTGGTATGGCCGTAAGCGAGGGAGCCTCAGATAAATACCACATATATACATGGACAATGACTTTTCACACTGCGTCTAGAAGATTCTATGCCTGCGCTTCTCCTCTGTGCTCATCTAGTCACAGATTCATAAAAAGAAAAAGAGAAGACAAGTGCGGCAACATGTTGTTGTTGTGCTTCTGAGCTCCACCTGGTGACTGGCGTTTGGGACAAAAGCTTACAGCACCTGGTATTCCCAGGCGGTCTCCCATCCAAGTACTAACCAGGCCCGACCCTGCTTAGCTTCCGAGATCGGACGAGATCGGGCGTGTTCAGGGTGGTATGGCCTTAAGCGAGGGAGCCTCAGATAAATACCACATATATACATGGACAATGACTTTTCACACTGCGTCTAGAAGATTCTATGCCTGCGCTTCTCCTCTGTACTCATCTAGTCACAGATTCATAAAAAGAAAAAGAGAAGACAAGTGCGGCAACATGTTGTTGTTGTGCTTCTGAGCTCCACCTGGTGACTGGCGTTTGGGACAAAAGCTTACAGCACCTGGTATTCCCAGGCGGTCTCCCATCCAAGTACTAACCAGGCCCGACCCTGCTTAGCTTCCGAGATCGGACGAGATCGGGCGTGTTCAGGGTGGTATGGCCGTAAGCGAGGGAGCCTCAGATAAATACCACATATATACATGGACAATGACTTTTCACACTGCGTCTAGAAGATTCTATGCCTGCGCTTCTCCTCTGTGCTCATCTAGTCACAGATTCACAAAAAGAAAAAGAGAAGACAAGTGCGGCAACATGTTGTTGTTGTGCTTCTGAGCTCCACCTGGTGACTGGCGTTTGGGACAAAAGCTTACAGCACCTGGTATTCCCAGGCGGTCTCCCATCCAAGTACTAACCAGGCCCGACCCTGCTTAGCTTCCGAGATCGGACGAGATCGGGCGTGTTCAGGGTGGTATGGCCGTAAGCGAGGGAGCCTCAGATAAATACCACATATATACATGGACAATGACTTTTCACACTGCGTCTAGAAGATTCTATGCCTGCGCTTCTCCTCTGTGCTCATCTAGTCACAGATTCATAAAAAGAAAAAGAGAAGACAAGTGCGGCAACATGTTGTTGTTGTGCTTCTGAGCTCCACCTGGTGACTGGCGTTTGGGACAAAAGCTTACAGCACCTGGTATTCCCAGGCGGTCTCCCATCCAAGTACTAACCAGGCCCGACCCTGCTTAGCTTCCGAGATCGGACGAGTTCAGGGTGGTATGGCCGTAAGCGAGGGAGCCTCAGATAAATACCACATATATACATGGACAATGACTTTTCACACTGCGTCTAGAAGATTCTATGCCTGCGCTTCTCCTCTGTGCTCATCTAGTCACAGATTCACAAAAAGAAAAAGAGAAGACAAGTGCGGCAACATGTTGTTGTTGTGCTTCTGAGCTCCACCTGGTGACTGGCGTTTGGGACAAAAGCTTACAGCACCTGGTATTCCCAGGCGGTCTCCCATCCAAGTACTAACCAGGCCCGACCCTGCTTAGCTTCCGAGATCGGACGAGATCGGGCGTGTTCAGGGTGGTATGGCCGTAAGCGAGGGAGCCTCAGATAAATACCACATATATACATGGACAATGACTTTTCACACTGCGTCTAGAAGATTCTGTGCCTGCGCTTCTCCTCTGTACTCATCTAGTCACAGATTCACAAAAAGAAAAAGAGAAGACAAGTGCGGCAACATGTTGTTGTTGTGCTTCTGAGCTCCACCTGGTGACTGGCGTTTGGGACAAAAGCTTACAGCACCTGGTATTCCCAGGCGGTCTCCCATCCAAGTACTAACCAGGCCCGACCCTGCTTAGCTTCCGAGATCGGACGAGATCGGGCGTGTTCAGGGTGGTATGGCCGTAAGCGAGGGAGCCTCAGATAAATACCACATATATACATGGACAATGACTTTTCACACTGCGTCTAGAAGATTCTGTGCCTGCGCTTCTCCTCTGTACTCATCTAGTCACAGATTCACAAAAAGAAAAAGAGAAGACAAGTGCGGCAACATGTTGTTGTTGTGCTTCTGAGCTCCACCTGGTGACTGGCGTTTGGGACAAAAGCTTACAGCACCTGGTATTCCCAGGCGGTCTCCCATCCAAGTACTAACCAGGCCCGACCCTGCTTAGCTTCCGAGATCGGACGAGATCGGGCGTGTTCAGGGTGGTATGGCCGTAAGCGAGGGAGCCTCAGATAAATACCACATATATACATGGACAATGACTTTTCACACTGCGTCTAGAAGATTCTATGCCTGCGCTTCTCCTCTGTGCTCATCTAGTCACAGATTCACAAAAAGAAAAAGAGAAGACAAGTGCGGCAACATGTTGTTGTTGTGCTTCTGAGCTCCACCTGGTGACTGGCGTTTGGGACAAAAGCTTACAGCACCTGGTATTCCCAGGCGGTCTCCCATCCAAGTACTAACCAGGCCCGACCCTGCTTAGCTTCCGAGATCGGACGAGATCGGGCGTGTTCAGGGTGGTATGGCCGTAAGCGAGGGAGCCTCAGATAAATACCACATATATACATGGACAATGACTTTTCACACTGCGTCTAGAAGATTCTATGCCTGCGCTTCTCCTCTGTGCTCATCTAGTCACAGATTCATAAAAAGAAAAAGAGAAGACAAGTGCGGCAACATGTTGTTGTTGTGCTTCTGAGCTCCACCTGGTGACTGGCGTTTGGGACAAAAGCTTACAGCACCTGGTATTCCCAGGCGGTCTCCCATCCAAGTACTAACCAGGCCCGACCCTGCTTAGCTTCCGAGATCGGACGAGATCGGGCGTGTTCAGGGTGGTATGGCCGTAAGCGAGGGAGCCTCAGATAAATACCACATATATACATGGACAATGACTTTTCACACTGCGTCTAGAAGATTCTATGCCTGCGCTTCTCCTCTGTGCTCATCTAGTCACAGATTCATAAAAAGAAAAAGAGAAGACAAGTGCGGCAACATGTTGTTGTTGTGCTTCTGAGCTCCACCTGGTGACTGGCGTTTGGGACAAAAGCTTACAGCACCTGGTATTCCCAGGCGGTCTCCCATCCAAGTACTAACCAGGCCCGACCCTGCTTAGCTTCCGAGATCGGACGAGATCGGGCGTGTTCAGGGTGGTATGGCCTTAAGCGAGGGAGCCTCAGATAAATACCACATATATACATGGACAATGACTTTTCACACTGCGTCTAGAAGATTCTATGCCTGCGCTTCTCCTCTGTACTCATCTAGTCACAGATTCATAAAAAGAAAAAGAGAAGACAAGTGCGGCAACATGTTGTTGTTGTGCTTCTGAGCTCCACCTGGTGACTGGCGTTTGGGACAAAAGCTTACAGCACCTGGTATTCCCAGGCGGTCTCCCATCCAAGTACTAACCAGGCCCGACCCTGCTTAGCTTCCGAGATCGGACGAGATCGGGCGTGTTCAGGGTGGTATGGCCGTAAGCGAGGGAGCCTCAGATAAATACCACATATATACATGGACAATGACTTTTCACACTGCGTCTAGAAGATTCTATGCCTGCGCTTCTCCTCTGTACTCATCTAGTCACAGATTCATAAAAAGAAAAAGAGAAGACAAGTGCGGCAACATGTTGTTGTTGTGCTTCTGAGCTCCACCTGGTGACTGGCGTTTGGGACAAAAGCTTACAGCACCTGGTATTCCCAGGCGGTCTCCCATCCAAGTACTAACCAGGCCCGACCCTGCTTAGCTTCCGAGATCGGACGAGATCGGGCGTGTTCAGGGTGGTATGGCCGTAAGCGAGGGAGCCTCAGATAAATACCACATATATACATGGACAATGACTTTTCACACTGCGTCTAGAAGATTCTATGCCTGCGCTTCTCCTCTGTGCTCATCTAGTCACAGATTCACAAAAAGAAAAAGAGAAGACAAGTGCGGCAACATGTTGTTGTTGTGCTTCTGAGCTCCACCTGGTGACTGGCGTTTGGGACAAAAGCTTACAGCACCTGGTATTCCCAGGCGGTCTCCCATCCAAGTACTAACCAGGCCCGACCCTGCTTAGCTTCCGAGATCGGACGTGTTCAGGGTGGTATGGCCGTAAGCGAGGGAGCCTCAGATAAATACCACATATATACATGGACAATGACTTTTCACACTGCGTCTAGAAGATTCTATGCCTGCGCTTCTCCTCTGTGCTCATCTAGTCACAGATTCATAAAAAGAAAAAGAGAAGACAAGTGCGGCAACATGTTGTTGTTGTGCTTCTGAGCTCCACCTGGTGACTGGCGTTTGGGACAAAAGCTTACAGCACCTGGTATTCCCAGGCGGTCTCCCATCCAAGTACTAACCAGGCCCGACCCTGCTTAGCTTCCGAGATCGGACGAGTTCAGGGTGGTATGGCCGTAAGCGAGGGAGCCTCAGATAAATACCACATATATACATGGACAATGACTTTTCACACTGCGTCTAGAAGATTCTGTGCCTGCGCTTCTCCTCTGTACTCATCTAGTCACAGATTCACAAAAAGAAAAAGAGAAGACAAGTGCGGCAACATGTTGTTGTTGTGCTTCTGAGCTCCACCTGGTGACTGGCGTTTGGGACAAAAGCTTACAGCACCTGGTATTCCCAGGCGGTCTCCCATCCAAGTACTAACCAGGCCCGACCCTGCTTAGCTTCCGAGATCGGACGAGATCGGGCGTGTTCAGGGTGGTATGGCCGTAAGCGAGGGAGCCTCAGATAAATACCACATATATACATGGACAATGACTTTTCACACTGCGTCTAGAAGATTCTATGCCTGCGCTTCTCCTCTGTACTCATCTAGTCACAGATTCATAAAAAGAAAAAGAGAAGACAAGTGCGGCAACATGTTGTTGTTGTGCTTCTGAGCTCCACCTGGTGACTGGCGTTTGGGACAAAAGCTTACAGCACCTGGTATTCCCAGGCGGTCTCCCATCCAAGTACTAACCAGGCCCGACCCTGCTTAGCTTCCGAGATCGGACGAGATCGGGCGTGTTCAGGGTGGTATGGCCGTAAGCGAGGGAGCCTCAGATAAATACCACATATATACATGGACAATGACTTTTCACACTGCGTCTAGAAGATTCTATGCCTGCGCTTCTCCTCTGTGCTCATCTAGTCACAGATTCACAAAAAGAAAAAGAGAAGACAAGTGCGGCAACATGTTGTTGTTGTGCTTCTGAGCTCCACCTGGTGACTGGCGTTTGGGACAAAAGCTTACAGCACCTGGTATTCCCAGGCGGTCTCCCATCCAAGTACTAACCAGGCCCGACCCTGCTTAGCTTCCGAGATCGGACGAGATCGGGCGTGTTCAGGGTGGTATGGCCGTAAGCGAGGGAGCCTCAGATAAATACCACATATATACATGGACAATGACTTTTCACACTGCGTCTAGAAGATTCTATGCCTGCGCTTCTCCTCTGTGCTCATCTAGTCACAGATTCATAAAAAGAAAAAGAGAAGACAAGTGCGGCAACATGTTGTTGTTGTGCTTCTGAGCTCCACCTGGTGACTGGCGTTTGGGACAAAAGCTTACAGCACCTGGTATTCCCAGGCGGTCTCCCATCCAAGTACTAACCAGGCCCGACCCTGCTTAGCTTCCGAGATCGGACGAGTTCAGGGTGGTATGGCCGTAAGCGAGGGAGCCTCAGATAAATACCACATATATACATGGACAATGACTTTTCACACTGCGTCTAGAAGATTCTATGCCTGCGCTTCTCCTCTGTGCTCATCTAGTCACAGATTCACAAAAAGAAAAAGAGAAGACAAGTGCGGCAACATGTTGTTGTTGTGCTTCTGAGCTCCACCTGGTGACTGGCGTTTGGGACAAAAGCTTACAGCACCTGGTATTCCCAGGCGGTCTCCCATCCAAGTACTAACCAGGCCCGACCCTGCTTAGCTTCCGAGATCGGACGAGATCGGGCGTGTTCAGGGTGGTATGGCCGTAAGCGAGGGAGCCTCAGATAAATACCACATATATACATGGACAATGACTTTTCACACTGCGTCTAGAAGATTCTGTGCCTGCGCTTCTCCTCTGTACTCATCTAGTCACAGATTCATAAAAAGAAAAAGAGAAGACAAGTGCGGCAACATGTTGTTGTTGTGCTTCTGAGCTCCACCTGGTGACTGGCGTTTGGGACAAAAGCTTACAGCACCTGGTATTCCCAGGCGGTCTCCCATCCAAGTACTAACCAGGCCCGACCCTGCTTAGCTTCCGAGATCGGACGAGTTCAGGGTGGTATGGCCGTAAGCGAGGGAGCCTCAGATAAATACCACATATATACATGGACAATGACTTTTCACACTGCGTCTAGAAGATTCTATGCCTGCGCTTCTCCTCTGTGCTCATCTAGTCACAGATTCACAAAAAGAAAAAGAGAAGACAAGTGCGGCAACATGTTGTTGTTGTGCTTCTGAGCTCCACCTGGTGACTGGCGTTTGGGACAAAAGCTTACAGCACCTGGTATTCCCAGGCGGTCTCCCATCCAAGTACTAACCAGGCCCGACCCTGCATAGCTTCCGAGATCGGACGAGATCGGGCGTGTTCAGGGTGGTATGGCCGTAAGCGAGGGAGCCTCAGATAAATACCACATATATACATGGACAATGACTTTTCACACTGCGTCTAGAAGATTCTGTGCCTGCGCTTCTCCTCTGTACTCATCTAGTCACAGATTCACAAAAAGAAAAAGAGAAGACAAGTGCGGCAACATGTTGTTGTTGTGCTTCTGAGCTCCACCTGGTGACTGGCGTTTGGGACAAAAGCTTACAGCACCTGGTATTCCCAGGCGGTCTCCCATCCAAGTACTAACCAGGCCCGACCCTGCTTAGCTTCCGAGATCGGACGAGATCGGGCGTGTTCAGGGTGGTATGGCCGTAAGCGAGGGAGCCTCAGATAAATACCACATATATACATGGACAATGACTTTTCACACTGCGTCTAGAAGATTCTGTGCCTGCGCTTCTCCTCTGTACTCATCTAGTCACAGATTCACAAAAAGAAAAAGAGAAGACAAGTGCGGCAACATGTTGTTGTTGTGCTTCTGAGCTCCACCTGGTGACTGGCGTTTGGGACAAAAGCTTACAGCACCTGGTATTCCCAGGCGGTCTCCCATCCAAGTACTAACCAGGCCCGACCCTGCTTAGCTTCCGAGATCGGACGAGATCGGGCGTGTTCAGGGTGGTATGGCCGTAAGCGAGGGAGCCTCAGATAAATACCACATATATACATGGACAATGACTTTTCACACTGCGTCTAGAAGATTCTATGCCTGCGCTTCTCCTCTGTGCTCATCTAGTCACAGATTCACAAAAAGAAAAAGAGAAGACAAGTGCGGCAACATGTTGTTGTTGTGCTTCTGAGCTCCACCTGGTGACTGGCGTTTGGGACAAAAGCTTACAGCACCTGGTATTCCCAGGCGGTCTCCCATCCAAGTACTAACCAGGCCCGACCCTGCTTAGCTTCCGAGATCGGACGAGATCGGGCGTGTTCAGGGTGGTATGGCCGTAAGCGAGGGAGCCTCAGATAAATACCACATATATACATGGACAATGACTTTTCACACTGCGTCTAGAAGATTCTATGCCTGCGCTTCTCCTCTGTGCTCATCTAGTCACAGATTCATAAAAAGAAAAAGAGAAGACAAGTGCGGCAACATGTTGTTGTTGTGCTTCTGAGCTCCACCTGGTGACTGGCGTTCGGGACAAAAGCTTACAGCACCTGGTATTCCCAGGCGGTCTCCCATCCAAGTACTAACCAGGCCCGACCCTGCTTAGCTTCCGAGATCGGACGAGATCGGGCGTGTTCAGGGTGGTATGGCCGTAAGCGAGGGAGCCTCAGATAAATACCACATATATACATGGACAATGACTTTTCACACTGCGTCTAGAAGATTCTATGCCTGCGCTTCTCCTCTGTGCTCATCTAGTCACAGATTCATAAAAAGAAAAAGAGAAGACAAGTGCGGCAACATGTTGTTGTTGTGCTTCTGAGCTCCACCTGGTGACTGGCGTTTGGGACAAAAGCTTACAGCACCTGGTATTCCCAGGCGGTCTCCCATCCAAGTACTAACCAGGCCCGACCCTGCTTAGCTTCCGAGATCGGACGAGATCGGGCGTGTTCAGGGTGGTATGGCCTTAAGCGAGGGAGCCTCAGATAAATACCACATATATACATGGACAATGACTTTTCACACTGCGTCTAGAAGATTCTATGCCTGCGCTTCTCCTCTGTACTCATCTAGTCACAGATTCATAAAAAGAAAAAGAGAAGACAAGTGCGGCAACATGTTGTTGTTGTGCTTCTGAGCTCCACCTGGTGACTGGCGTTTGGGACAAAAGCTTACAGCACCTGGTATTCCCAGGCGGTCTCCCATCCAAGTACTAACCAGGCCCGACCCTGCTTAGCTTCCGAGATCGGACGAGATCGGGCGTGTTCAGGGTGGTATGGCCGTAAGCGAGGGAGCCTCAGATAAATACCACATATATACATGGACAATGACTTTTCACACTGCGTCTAGAAGATTCTATGCCTGCGCTTCTCCTCTGTACTCATCTAGTCACAGATTCATAAAAAGAAAAAGAGAAGACAAGTGCGGCAACATGTTGTTGTTGTGCTTCTGAGCTCCACCTGGTGACTGGCGTTTGGGACAAAAGCTTACAGCACCTGGTATTCCCAGGCGGTCTCCCATCCAAGTACTAACCAGGCCCGACCCTGCTTAGCTTCCGAGATCGGACGAGATCGGGCGTGTTCAGGGTGGTATGGCCGTAAGCGAGGGAGCCTCAGATAAATACCACATATATACATGGACAATGACTTTTCACACTGCGTCTAGAAGATTCTATGCCTGCGCTTCTCCTCTGTGCTCATCTAGTCACAGATTCACAAAAAGAAAAAGAGAAGACAAGTGCGGCAACATGTTGTTGTTGTGCTTCTGAGCTCCACCTGGTGACTGGCGTTTGGGACAAAAGCTTACAGCACCTGGTATTCCCAGGCGGTCTCCCATCCAAGTACTAACCAGGCCCGACCCTGCTTAGCTTCCGAGATCGGACGTGTTCAGGGTGGTATGGCCGTAAGCGAGGGAGCCTCAGATAAATACCACATATATACATGGACAATGACTTTTCACACTGCGTCTAGAAGATTCTATGCCTGCGCTTCTCCTCTGTGCTCATCTAGTCACAGATTCATAAAAAGAAAAAGAGAAGACAAGTGCGGCAACATGTTGTTGTTGTGCTTCTGAGCTCCACCTGGTGACTGGCGTTTGGGACAAAAGCTTACAGCACCTGGTATTCCCAGGCGGTCTCCCATCCAAGTACTAACCAGGCCCGACCCTGCTTAGCTTCCGAGATCGGACGAGTTCAGGGTGGTATGGCCGTAAGCGAGGGAGCCTCAGATAAATACCACATATATACATGGACAATGACTTTTCACACTGCGTCTAGAAGATTCTGTGCCTGCGCTTCTCCTCTGTACTCATCTAGTCACAGATTCACAAAAAGAAAAAGAGAAGACAAGTGCGGCAACATGTTGTTGTTGTGCTTCTGAGCTCCACCTGGTGACTGGCGTTTGGGACAAAAGCTTACAGCACCTGGTATTCCCAGGCGGTCTCCCATCCAAGTACTAACCAGGCCCGACCCTGCTTAGCTTCCGAGATCGGACGAGATCGGGCGTGTTCAGGGTGGTATGGCCGTAAGCGAGGGAGCCTCAGATAAATACCACATATATACATGGACAATGACTTTTCACACTGCGTCTAGAAGATTCTATGCCTGCGCTTCTCCTCTGTGCTCATCTAGTCACAGATTCATAAAAAGAAAAAGAGAAGACAAGTGCGGCAACATGTTGTTGTTGTGCTTCTGAGCTCCACCTGGTGACTGGCGTTTGGGACAAAAGCTTACAGCACCTGGTATTCCCAGGCGGTCTCCCATCCAAGTACTAACCAGGCCCGACCCTGCTTAGCTTCCGAGATCGGACGAGATCGGGCGTGTTCAGGGTGGTATGGCCGTAAGCGAGGGAGCCTCAGATAAATACCACATATATACATGGACAATGACTTTTCACACTGCGTCTAGAAGATTCTATGCCTGCGCTTCTCCTCTGTGCTCATCTAGTCACAGATTCACAAAAAGAAAAAGAGAAGACAAGTGCGGCAACATGTTGTTGTTGTGCTTCTGAGCTCCACCTGGTGACTGGCGTTTGGGACAAAAGCTTACAGCACCTGGTATTCCCAGGCGGTCTCCCATCCAAGTACTAACCAGGCCCGACCCTGCTTAGCTTCCGAGATCGGACGAGATCGGGCGTGTTCAGGGTGGTATGGCCGTAAGCGAGGGAGCCTCAGATAAATACCACATATATACATGGACAATGACTTTTCACACTGCGTCTAGAAGATTCTATGCCTGCGCTTCTCCTCTGTGCTCATCTAGTCACAGATTCATAAAAAGAAAAAGAGAAGACAAGTGCGGCAACATGTTGTTGTTGTGCTTCTGAGCTCCACCTGGTGACTGGCGTTTGGGACAAAAGCTTACAGCACCTGGTATTCCCAGGCGGTCTCCCATCCAAGTACTAACCAGGCCCGACCCTGCTTAGCTTCCGAGATCGGACGAGATCGGGCGTGTTCAGGGTGGTATGGCCTTAAGCGAGGGAGCCTCAGATAAATACCACATATATACATGGACAATGACTTTTCACACTGCGTCTAGAAGATTCTATGCCTGCGCTTCTCCTCTGTACTCATCTAGTCACAGATTCATAAAAAGAAAAAGAGAAGACAAGTGCGGCAACATGTTGTTGTTGTGCTTCTGAGCTCCACCTGGTGACTGGCGTTTGGGACAAAAGCTTACAGCACCTGGTATTCCCAGGCGGTCTCCCATCCAAGTACTAACCAGGCCCGACCCTGCTTAGCTTCCGAGATCGGACGAGATCGGGCGTGTTCAGGGTGGTATGGCCGTAAGCGAGGGAGCCTCAGATAAATACCACATATATACATGGACAATGACTTTTCACACTGCGTCTAGAAGATTCTATGCCTGCGCTTCTCCTCTGTGCTCATCTAGTCACAGATTCACAAAAAGAAAAAGAGAAGACAAGTGCGGCAACATGTTGTTGTTGTGCTTCTGAGCTCCACCTGGTGACTGGCGTTTGGGACAAAAGCTTACAGCACCTGGTATTCCCAGGCGGTCTCCCATCCAAGTACTAACCAGGCCCGACCCTGCTTAGCTTCCGAGATCGGACGAGATCGGGCGTGTTCAGGGTGGTATGGCCGTAAGCGAGGGAGCCTCAGATAAATACCACATATATACATGGACAATGACTTTTCACACTGCGTCTAGAAGATTCTATGCCTGCGCTTCTCCTCTGTGCTCATCTAGTCACAGATTCATAAAAAGAAAAAGAGAAGACAAGTGCGGCAACATGTTGTTGTTGTGCTTCTGAGCTCCACCTGGTGACTGGCGTTTGGGACAAAAGCTTACAGCACCTGGTATTCCCAGGCGGTCTCCCATCCAAGTACTAACCAGGCCCGACCCTGCTTAGCTTCCGAGATCGGACGAGATCGGGCGTGTTCAGGGTGGTATGGCCGTAAGCGAGGGAGCCTCAGATAAATACCACATATATACATGGACAATGACTTTTCACACTGCGTCTAGAAGATTCTATGCCTGCGCTTCTCCTCTGTGCTCATCTAGTCACAGATTCACAAAAAGAAAAAGAGAAGACAAGTGCGGCAACATGTTGTTGTTGTGCTTCTGAGCTCCACCTGGTGACTGGCGTTTGGGACAAAAGCTTACAGCACCTGGTATTCCCAGGCGGTCTCCCATCCAAGTACTAACCAGGCCCGACCCTGCTTAGCTTCCGAGATCGGACGAGATCGGGCGTGTTCAGGGTGGTATGGCCGTAAGCGAGGGAGCCTCAGATAAATACCACATATATACATGGACAATGACTTTTCACACTGCGTCTAGAAGATTCTATGCCTGCGCTTCTCCTCTGTGCTCATCTAGTCACAGATTCATAAAAAGAAAAAGAGAAGACAAGTGCGGCAACATGTTGTTGTTGTGCTTCTGAGCTCCACCTGGTGACTGGCGTTTGGGACAAAAGCTTACAGCACCTGGTATTCCCAGGCGGTCTCCCATCCAAGTACTAACCAGGCCCGACCCTGCTTAGCTTCCGAGATCGGACGAGATCGGGCGTGTTCAGGGTGGTATGGCCTTAAGCGAGGGAGCCTCAGATAAATACCACATATATACATGGACAATGACTTTTCACACTGCGTCTAGAAGATTCTATGCCTGCGCTTCTCCTCTGTACTCATCTAGTCACAGATTCATAAAAAGAAAAAGAGAAGACAAGTGCGGCAACATGTTGTTGTTGTGCTTCTGAGCTCCACCTGGTGACTGGCGTTTGGGACAAAAGCTTACAGCACCTGGTATTCCCAGGCGGTCTCCCATCCAAGTACTAACCAGGCCCGACCCTGCTTAGCTTCCGAGATCGGACGAGATCGGGCGTGTTCAGGGTGGTATGGCCGTAAGCGAGGGAGCCTCAGATAAATACCACATATATACATGGACAATGACTTTTCACACTGCGTCTAGAAGATTCTATGCCTGCGCTTCTCCTCTGTGCTCATCTAGTCACAGATTCACAAAAAGAAAAAGAGAAGACAAGTGCGGCAACATGTTGTTGTTGTGCTTCTGAGCTCCACCTGGTGACTGGCGTTTGGGACAAAAGCTTACAGCACCTGGTATTCCCAGGCGGTCTCCCATCCAAGTACTAACCAGGCCCGACCCTGCTTAGCTTCCGAGATCGGACGAGATCGGGCGTGTTCAGGGTGGTATGGCCGTAAGCGAGGGAGCCTCAGATAAATACCACATATATACATGGACAATGACTTTTCACACTGCGTCTAGAAGATTCTGTGCCTGCGCTTCTCCTCTGTACTCATCTAGTCACAGATTCACAAAAAGAAAAAGAGAAGACAAGTGCGGCAACATGTTGTTGTTGTGCTTCTGAGCTCCACCTGGTGACTGGCGTTTGGGACAAAAGCTTACAGCACCTGGTATTCCCAGGCGGTCTCCCATCCAAGTACTAACCAGGCCCGACCCTGCTTAGCTTCCGAGATCGGACGAGATCGGGCGTGTTCAGGGTGGTATGGCCGTAAGCGAGGGAGCCTCAGATAAATACCACATATATACATGGACAATGACTTTTCACACTGCGTCTAGAAGATTCTGTGCCTGCGCTTCTCCTCTGTACTCATCTAGTCACAGATTCACAAAAAGAAAAAGAGAAGACAAGTGCGGCAACATGTTGTTGTTGTGCTTCTGAGCTCCACCTGGTGACTGGCGTTTGGGACAAAAGCTTACAGCACCTGGTATTCCCAGGCGGTCTCCCATCCAAGTACTAACCAGGCCCGACCCTGCTTAGCTTCCGAGATCGGACGAGATCGGGCGTGTTCAGGGTGGTATGGCCGTAAGCGAGGGAGCCTCAGATAAATACCACATATATACATGGACAATGACTTTTCACACTGCGTCTAGAAGATTCTATGCCTGCGCTTCTCCTCTGTGCTCATCTAGTCACAGATTCACAAAAAGAAAAAGAGAAGACAAGTGCGGCAACATGTTGTTGTTGTGCTTCTGAGCTCCACCTGGTGACTGGCGTTTGGGACAAAAGCTTACAGCACCTGGTATTCCCAGGCGGTCTCCCATCCAAGTACTAACCAGGCCCGACCCTGCTTAGCTTCCGAGATCGGACGAGATCGGGCGTGTTCAGGGTGGTATGGCCGTAAGCGAGGGAGCCTCAGATAAATACCACATATATACATGGACAATGACTTTTCACACTGCGTCTAGAAGATTCTGTGCCTGCGCTTCTCCTCTGTACTCATCTAGTCACAGATTCACAAAAAGAAAAAGAGAAGACAAGTGCGGCAACATGTTGTTGTTGTGCTTCTGAGCTCCACCTGGTGACTGGCGTTTGGGACAAAAGCTTACAGCACCTGGTATTCCCAGGCGGTCTCCCATCCAAGTACTAACCAGGCCCGACCCTGCTTAGCTTCCGAGATCGGACGAGATCGGGCGTGTTCAGGGTGGTATGGCCGTAAGCGAGGGAGCCTCAGATAAATACCACATATATACATGGACAATGACTTTTCACACTGCGTCTAGAAGATTCTGTGCCTGCGCTTCTCCTCTGTACTCATCTAGTCACAGATTCACAAAAAGAAAAAGAGAAGACAAGTGCGGCAACATGTTGTTGTTGTGCTTCTGAGCTCCACCTGGTGACTGGCGTTTGGGACAAAAGCTTACAGCACCTGGTATTCCCAGGCGGTCTCCCATCCAAGTACTAACCAGGCCCGACCCTGCTTAGCTTCCGAGATCGGACGAGATCGGGCGTGTTCAGGGTGGTATGGCCGTAAGCGAGGGAGCCTCAGATAAATACCACATATATACATGGACAATGACTTTTCACACTGCGTCTAGAAGATTCTATGCCTGCGCTTCTCCTCTGTGCTCATCTAGTCACAGATTCACAAAAAGAAAAAGAGAAGACAAGTGCGGCAACATGTTGTTGTTGTGCTTCTGAGCTCCACCTGGTGACTGGCGTTTGGGACAAAAGCTTACAGCACCTGGTATTCCCAGGCGGTCTCCCATCCAAGTACTAACCAGGCCCGACCCTGCTTAGCTTCCGAGATCGGACGAGATCGGGCGTGTTCAGGGTGGTATGGCCGTAAGCGAGGGAGCCTCAGATAAATACCACATATATACATGGACAATGACTTTTCACACTGCGTCTAGAAGATTCTATGCCTGCGCTTCTCCTCTGTGCTCATCTAGTCACAGATTCATAAAAAGAAAAAGAGAAGACAAGTGCGGCAACATGTTGTTGTTGTGCTTCTGAGCTCCACCTGGTGACTGGCGTTTGGGACAAAAGCTTACAGCACCTGGTATTCCCAGGCGGTCTCCCATCCAAGTACTAACCAGGCCCGACCCTGCTTAGCTTCCGAGATCGGACGAGATCGGGCGTGTTCAGGGTGGTATGGCCGTAAGCGAGGGAGCCTCAGATAAATACCACATATATACATGGACAATGACTTTTCACACTGCGTCTAGAAGATTCTATGCCTGCGCTTCTCCTCTGTGCTCATCTAGTCACAGATTCATAAAAAGAAAAAGAGAAGACAAGTGCGGCAACATGTTGTTGTTGTGCTTCTGAGCTCCACCTGGTGACTGGCGTTTGGGACAAAAGCTTACAGCACCTGGTATTCCCAGGCGGTCTCCCATCCAAGTACTAACCAGGCCCGACCCTGCTTAGCTTCCGAGATCGGACGAGATCGGGCGTGTTCAGGGTGGTATGGCCTTAAGCGAGGGAGCCTCAGATAAATACCACATATATACATGGACAATGACTTTTCACACTGCGTCTAGAAGATTCTATGCCTGCGCTTCTCCTCTGTACTCATCTAGTCACAGATTCATAAAAAGAAAAAGAGAAGACAAGTGCGGCAACATGTTGTTGTTGTGCTTCTGAGCTCCACCTGGTGACTGGCGTTTGGGACAAAAGCTTACAGCACCTGGTATTCCCAGGCGGTCTCCCATCCAAGTACTAACCAGGCCCGACCCTGCTTAGCTTCCGAGATCGGACGAGATCGGGCGTGTTCAGGGTGGTATGGCCGTAAGCGAGGGAGCCTCAGATAAATACCACATATATACATGGACAATGACTTTTCACACTGCGTCTAGAAGATTCTATGCCTGCGCTTCTCCTCTGTGCTCATCTAGTCACAGATTCACAAAAAGAAAAAGAGAAGACAAGTGCGGCAACATGTTGTTGTTGTGCTTCTGAGCTCCACCTGGTGACTGGCGTTTGGGACAAAAGCTTACAGCACCTGGTATTCCCAGGCGGTCTCCCATCCAAGTACTAACCAGGCCCGACCCTGCTTAGCTTCCGAGATCGGACGAGATCGGGCGTGTTCAGGGTGGTATGGCCGTAAGCGAGGGAGCCTCAGATAAATACCACATATATACATGGACAATGACTTTTCACACTGCGTCTAGAAGATTCTATGCCTGCGCTTCTCCTCTGTGCTCATCTAGTCACAGATTCATAAAAAGAAAAAGAGAAGACAAGTGCGGCAACATGTTGTTGTTGTGCTTCTGAGCTCCACCTGGTGACTGGCGTTTGGGACAAAAGCTTACAGCACCTGGTATTCCCAGGCGGTCTCCCATCCAAGTACTAACCAGGCCCGACCCTGCTTAGCTTCCGAGATCGGACGAGATCGGGCGTGTTCAGGGTGGTATGGCCGTAAGCGAGGGAGCCTCAGATAAATACCACATATATACATGGACAATGACTTTTCACACTGCGTCTAGAAGATTCTATGCCTGCGCTTCTCCTCTGTGCTCATCTAGTCACAGATTCATAAAAAGAAAAAGAGAAGACAAGTGCGGCAACATGTTGTTGTTGTGCTTCTGAGCTCCACCTGGTGACTGGCGTTTGGGACAAAAGCTTACAGCACCTGGTATTCCCAGGCGGTCTCCCATCCAAGTACTAACCAGGCCCGACCCTGCTTAGCTTCCGAGATCGGACGAGATCGGGCGTGTTCAGGGTGGTATGGCCGTAAGCGAGGGAGCCTCAGATAAATACCACATATATACATGGACAATGACTTTTCACACTGCGTCTAGAAGATTCTGTGCCTGCGCTTCTCCTCTGTACTCATCTAGTCACAGATTCACAAAAAGAAAAAGAGAAGACAAGTGCGGCAACATGTTGTTGTTGTGCTTCTGAGCTCCACCTGGTGACTGGCGTTTGGGACAAAAGCTTACAGCACCTGGTATTCCCAGGCGGTCTCCCATCCAAGTACTAACCAGGCCCGACCCTGCTTAGCTTCCGAGATCGGACGAGATCGGGCGTGTTCAGGGTGGTATGGCCGTAAGCGAGGGAGCCTCAGATAAATACCACATATATACATGGACAATGACTTTTCACACTGCGTCTAGAAGATTCTATGCCTGCGCTTCTCCTCTGTGCTCATCTAGTCACAGATTCATAAAAAGAAAAAGAGAAGACAAGTGCGGCAACATGTTGTTGTTGTGCTTCTGAGCTCCACCTGGTGACTGGCGTTTGGGACAAAAGCTTACAGCACCTGGTATTCCCAGGCGGTCTCCCATCCAAGTACTAACCAGGCCCGACCCTGCTTAGCTTCCGAGATCGGACGAGATCGGGCGTGTTCAGGGTGGTATGGCCGTAAGCGAGGGAGCCTCAGATAAATACCACATATATACATGGACAATGACTTTTCACACTGCGTCTAGAAGATTCTATGCCTGCGCTTCTCCTCTGTGCTCATCTAGTCACAGATTCATAAAAAGAAAAAGAGAAGACAAGTGCGGCAACATGTTGTTGTTGTGCTTCTGAGCTCCACCTGGTGACTGGCGTTTGGGACAAAAGCTTACAGCACCTGGTATTCCCAGGCGGTCTCCCATCCAAGTACTAACCAGGCCCGACCCTGCTTAGCTTCCGAGATCGGACGAGATCGGGCGTGTTCAGGGTGGTATGGCCGTAAGCGAGGGAGCCTCAGATAAATACCACATATATACATGGACAATGACTTTTCACACTGCGTCTAGAAGATTCTGTGCCTGCGCTTCTCCTCTGTACTCATCTAGTCACAGATTCACAAAAAGAAAAAGAGAAGACAAGTGCGGCAACATGTTGTTGTTGTGCTTCTGAGCTCCACCTGGTGACTGGCGTTTGGGACAAAAGCTTACAGCACCTGGTATTCCCAGGCGGTCTCCCATCCAAGTACTAACCAGGCCCGACCCTGCTTAGCTTCCGAGATCGGACGAGATCGGGCGTGTTCAGGGTGGTATGGCCGTAAGCGAGGGAGCCTCAGATAAATACCACATATATACATGGACAATGACTTTTCACACTGCGTCTAGAAGATTCTATGCCTGCGCTTCTCCTCTGTACTCATCTAGTCACAGATTCATAAAAAGAAAAAGAGAAGACAAGTGCGGCAACATGTTGTTGTTGTGCTTCTGAGCTCCACCTGGTGACTGGCGTTTGGGACAAAAGCTTACAGCACCTGGTATTCCCAGGCGGTCTCCCATCCAAGTACTAACCAGGCCCGACCCTGCTTAGCTTCCGAGATCGGACGAGATCGGGCGTGTTCAGGGTGGTATGGCCGTAAGCGAGGGAGCCTCAGATAAATACCACATATATACATGGACAATGACTTTTCACACTGCGTCTAGAAGATTCTATGCCTGCGCTTCTCCTCTGTGCTCATCTAGTCACAGATTCACAAAAAGAAAAAGAGAAGACAAGTGCGGCAACATGTTGTTGTTGTGCTTCTGAGCTCCACCTGGTGACTGGCGTTTGGGACAAAAGCTTACAGCACCTGGTATTCCCAGGCGGTCTCCCATCCAAGTACTAACCAGGCCCGACCCTGCTTAGCTTCCGAGATCGGACGTGTTCAGGGTGGTATGGCCGTAAGCGAGGGAGCCTCAGATAAATACCACATATATACATGGACAATGACTTTTCACACTGCGTCTAGAAGATTCTATGCCTGCGCTTCTCCTCTGTGCTCATCTAGTCACAGATTCATAAAAAGAAAAAGAGAAGACAAGTGCGGCAACATGTTGTTGTTGTGCTTCTGAGCTCCACCTGGTGACTGGCGTTTGGGACAAAAGCTTACAGCACCTGGTATTCCCAGGCGGTCTCCCATCCAAGTACTAACCAGGCCCGACCCTGCTTAGCTTCCGAGATCGGACGAGTTCAGGGTGGTATGGCCGTAAGCGAGGGAGCCTCAGATAAATACCACATATATACATGGACAATGACTTTTCACACTGCGTCTAGAAGATTCTGTGCCTGCGCTTCTCCTCTGTACTCATCTAGTCACAGATTCACAAAAAGAAAAAGAGAAGACAAGTGCGGCAACATGTTGTTGTTGTGCTTCTGAGCTCCACCTGGTGACTGGCGTTTGGGACAAAAGCTTACAGCACCTGGTATTCCCAGGCGGTCTCCCATCCAAGTACTAACCAGGCCCGACCCTGCTTAGCTTCCGAGATCGGACGAGATCGGGCGTGTTCAGGGTGGTATGGCCGTAAGCGAGGGAGCCTCAGATAAATACCACATATATACATGGACAATGACTTTTCACACTGCGTCTAGAAGATTCTATGCCTGCGCTTCTCCTCTGTGCTCATCTAGTCACAGATTCATAAAAAGAAAAAGAGAAGACAAGTGCGGCAACATGTTGTTGTTGTGCTTCTGAGCTCCACCTGGTGACTGGCGTTTGGGACAAAAGCTTACAGCACCTGGTATTCCCAGGCGGTCTCCCATCCAAGTACTAACCAGGCCCGACCCTGCTTAGCTTCCGAGATCGGACGAGATCGGGCGTGTTCAGGGTGGTATGGCCGTAAGCGAGGGAGCCTCAGATAAATACCACATATATACATGGACAATGACTTTTCACACTGCGTCTAGAAGATTCTATGCCTGCGCTTCTCCTCTGTGCTCATCTAGTCACAGATTCACAAAAAGAAAAAGAGAAGACAAGTGCGGCAACATGTTGTTGTTGTGCTTCTGAGCTCCACCTGGTGACTGGCGTTTGGGACAAAAGCTTACAGCACCTGGTATTCCCAGGCGGTCTCCCATCCAAGTACTAACCAGGCCCGACCCTGCTTAGCTTCCGAGATCGGACGAGATCGGGCGTGTTCAGGGTGGTATGGCCGTAAGCGAGGGAGCCTCAGATAAATACCACATATATACATGGACAATGACTTTTCACACTGCGTCTAGAAGATTCTATGCCTGCGCTTCTCCTCTGTGCTCATCTAGTCACAGATTCATAAAAAGAAAAAGAGAAGACAAGTGCGGCAACATGTTGTTGTTGTGCTTCTGAGCTCCACCTGGTGACTGGCGTTTGGGACAAAAGCTTACAGCACCTGGTATTCCCAGGCGGTCTCCCATCCAAGTACTAACCAGGCCCGACCCTGCTTAGCTTCCGAGATCGGACGAGATCGGGCGTGTTCAGGGTGGTATGGCCTTAAGCGAGGGAGCCTCAGATAAATACCACATATATACATGGACAATGACTTTTCACACTGCGTCTAGAAGATTCTATGCCTGCGCTTCTCCTCTGTACTCATCTAGTCACAGATTCATAAAAAGAAAAAGAGAAGACAAGTGCGGCAACATGTTGTTGTTGTGCTTCTGAGCTCCACCTGGTGACTGGCGTTTGGGACAAAAGCTTACAGCACCTGGTATTCCCAGGCGGTCTCCCATCCAAGTACTAACCAGGCCCGACCCTGCTTAGCTTCCGAGATCGGACGAGATCGGGCGTGTTCAGGGTGGTATGGCCGTAAGCGAGGGAGCCTCAGATAAATACCACATATATACATGGACAATGACTTTTCACACTGCGTCTAGAAGATTCTATGCCTGCGCTTCTCCTCTGTGCTCATCTAGTCACAGATTCACAAAAAGAAAAAGAGAAGACAAGTGCGGCAACATGTTGTTGTTGTGCTTCTGAGCTCCACCTGGTGACTGGCGTTTGGGACAAAAGCTTACAGCACCTGGTATTCCCAGGCGGTCTCCCATCCAAGTACTAACCAGGCCCGACCCTGCTTAGCTTCCGAGATCGGACGAGATCGGGCGTGTTCAGGGTGGTATGGCCGTAAGCGAGGGAGCCTCAGATAAATACCACATATATACATGGACAATGACTTTTCACACTGCGTCTAGAAGATTCTATGCCTGCGCTTCTCCTCTGTGCTCATCTAGTCACAGATTCATAAAAAGAAAAAGAGAAGACAAGTGCGGCAACATGTTGTTGTTGTGCTTCTGAGCTCCACCTGGTGACTGGCGTTTGGGACAAAAGCTTACAGCACCTGGTATTCCCAGGCGGTCTCCCATCCAAGTACTAACCAGGCCCGACCCTGCTTAGCTTCCGAGATCGGACGAGATCGGGCGTGTTCAGGGTGGTATGGCCGTAAGCGAGGGAGCCTCAGATAAATACCACATATATACATGGACAATGACTTTTCACACTGCGTCTAGAAGATTCTGTGCCTGCGCTTCTCCTCTGTACTCATCTAGTCACAGATTCACAAAAAGAAAAAGAGAAGACAAGTGCGGCAACATGTTGTTGTTGTGCTTCTGAGCTCCACCTGGTGACTGGCGTTTGGGACAAAAGCTTACAGCACCTGGTATTCCCAGGCGGTCTCCCATCCAAGTACTAACCAGGCCCGACCCTGCTTAGCTTCCGAGATCGGACGAGATCGGGCGTGTTCAGGGTGGTATGGCCGTAAGCGAGGGAGCCTCAGATAAATACCACATATATACATGGACAATGACTTTTCACACTGCGTCTAGAAGATTCTATGCCTGCGCTTCTCCTCTGTGCTCATCTAGTCACAGATTCACAAAAAGAAAAAGAGAAGACAAGTGCGGCAACATGTTGTTGTTGTGCTTCTGAGCTCCACCTGGTGACTGGCGTTTGGGACAAAAGCTTACAGCACCTGGTATTCCCAGGCGGTCTCCCATCCAAGTACTAACCAGGCCCGACCCTGCTTAGCTTCCGAGATCGGACGAGATCGGGCGTGTTCAGGGTGGTATGGCCGTAAGCGAGGGAGCCTCAGATAAATACCACATATATACATGGACAATGACTTTTCACACTGCGTCTAGAAGATTCTATGCCTGCGCTTCTCCTCTGTGCTCATCTAGTCACAGATTCATAAAAAGAAAAAGAGAAGACAAGTGCGGCAACATGTTGTTGTTGTGCTTCTGAGCTCCACCTGGTGACTGGCGTTTGGGACAAAAGCTTACAGCACCTGGTATTCCCAGGCGGTCTCCCATCCAAGTACTAACCAGGCCCGACCCTGCTTAGCTTCCGAGATCGGACGAGATCGGGCGTGTTCAGGGTGGTATGGCCGTAAGCGAGGGAGCCTCAGATAAATACCACATATATACATGGACAATGACTTTTCACACTGCGTCTAGAAGATTCTATGCCTGCGCTTCTCCTCTGTGCTCATCTAGTCACAGATTCATAAAAAGAAAAAGAGAAGACAAGTGCGGCAACATGTTGTTGTTGTGCTTCTGAGCTCCACCTGGTGACTGGCGTTTGGGACAAAAGCTTACAGCACCTGGTATTCCCAGGCGGTCTCCCATCCAAGTACTAACCAGGCCCGACCCTGCTTAGCTTCCGAGATCGGACGAGATCGGGCGTGTTCAGGGTGGTATGGCCTTAAGCGAGGGAGCCTCAGATAAATACCACATATATACATGGACAATGACTTTTCACACTGCGTCTAGAAGATTCTATGCCTGCGCTTCTCCTCTGTACCCATCTAGTCACAGATTCATAAAAAGAAAAAGAGAAGACAAGTGCGGCAACATGTTGTTGTTGTGCTTCTGAGCTCCACCTGGTGACTGGCGTTTGGGACAAAAGCTTACAGCACCTGGTATTCCCAGGCGGTCTCCCATCCAAGTACTAACCAGGCCCGACCCTGCTTAGCTTCCGAGATCGGACGAGATCGGGCGTGTTCAGGGTGGTATGGCCGTAAGCGAGGGAGCCTCAGATAAATACCACATATATACATGGACAATGACTTTTCACACTGCGTCTAGAAGATTCTATGCCTGCGCTTCTCCTCTGTGCTCATCTAGTCACAGATTCACAAAAAGAAAAAGAGAAGACAAGTGCGGCAACATGTTGTTGTTGTGCTTCTGAGCTCCACCTGGTGACTGGCGTTTGGGACAAAAGCTTACAGCACCTGGTATTCCCAGGCGGTCTCCCATCCAAGTACTAACCAGGCCCGACCCTGCTTAGCTTCCGAGATCGGACGAGATCGGGCGTGTTCAGGGTGGTATGGCCGTAAGCGAGGGAGCCTCAGATAAATACCACATATATACATGGACAATGACTTTTCACACTGCGTCTAGAAGATTCTATGCCTGCGCTTCTCCTCTGTGCTCATCTAGTCACAGATTCATAAAAAGAAAAAGAGAAGACAAGTGCGGCAACATGTTGTTGTTGTGCTTCTGAGCTCCACCTGGTGACTGGCGTTTGGGACAAAAGCTTACAGCACCTGGTATTCCCAGGCGGTCTCCCATCCAAGTACTAACCAGGCCCGACCCTGCTTAGCTTCCGAGATCGGACGAGATCGGGCGTGTTCAGGGTGGTATGGCCGTAAGCGAGGGAGCCTCAGATAAATACCACATATATACATGGACAATGACTTTTCACACTGCGTCTAGAAGATTCTATGCCTGCGCTTCTCCTCTGTGCTCATCTAGTCACAGATTCATAAAAAGAAAAAGAGAAGACAAGTGCGGCAACATGTTGTTGTTGTGCTTCTGAGCTCCACCTGGTGACTGGCGTTTGGGACAAAAGCTTACAGCACCTGGTATTCCCAGGCGGTCTCCCATCCAAGTACTAACCAGGCCCGACCCTGCTTAGCTTCCGAGATCGGACGAGATCGGGCGTGTTCAGGGTGGTATGGCCGTAAGCGAGGGAGCCTCAGATAAATACCACATATATACATGGACAATGACTTTTCACACTGCGTCTAGAAGATTCTGTGCCTGCGCTTCTCCTCTGTACTCATCTAGTCACAGATTCACAAAAAGAAAAAGAGAAGACAAGTGCGGCAACATGTTGTTGTTGTGCTTCTGAGCTCCACCTGGTGACTGGCGTTTGGGACAAAAGCTTACAGCACCTGGTATTCCCAGGCGGTCTCCCATCCAAGTACTAACCAGGCCCGACCCTGCTTAGCTTCCGAGATCGGACGAGATCGGGCGTGTTCAGGGTGGTATGGCCGTAAGCGAGGGAGCCTCAGATAAATACCACATATATACATGGACAATGACTTTTCACACTGCGTCTAGAAGATTCTATGCCTGCGCTTCTCCTCTGTGCTCATCTAGTCACAGATTCATAAAAAGAAAAAGAGAAGACAAGTGCGGCAACATGTTGTTGTTGTGCTTCTGAGCTCCACCTGGTGACTGGCGTTTGGGACAAAAGCTTACAGCACCTGGTATTCCCAGGCGGTCTCCCATCCAAGTACTAACCAGGCCCGACCCTGCTTAGCTTCCGAGATCGGACGAGATCGGGCGTGTTCAGGGTGGTATGGCCGTAAGCGAGGGAGCCTCAGATAAATACCACATATATACATGGACAATGACTTTTCACACTGCGTCTAGAAGATTCTATGCCTGCGCTTCTCCTCTGTGCTCATCTAGTCACAGATTCACAAAAAGAAAAAGAGAAGACAAGTGCGGCAACATGTTGTTGTTGTGCTTCTGAGCTCCACCTGGTGACTGGCGTTTGGGACAAAAGCTTACAGCACCTGGTATTCCCAGGCGGTCTCCCATCCAAGTACTAACCAGGCCCGACCCTGCTTAGCTTCCGAGATCGGACGAGATCGGGCGTGTTCAGGGTGGTATGGCCGTAAGCGAGGGAGCCTCAGATAAATACCACATATATACATGGACAATGACTTTTCACACTGCGTCTAGAAGATTCTATGCCTGCGCTTCTCCTCTGTGCTCATCTAGTCACAGATTCATAAAAAGAAAAAGAGAAGACAAGTGCGGCAACATGTTGTTGTTGTGCTTCTGAGCTCCACCTGGTGACTGGCGTTTGGGACAAAAGCTTACAGCACCTGGTATTCCCAGGCGGTCTCCCATCCAAGTACTAACCAGGCCCGACCCTGCTTAGCTTCCGAGATCGGACGAGATCGGGCGTGTTCAGGGTGGTATGGCCGTAAGCGAGGGAGCCTCAGATAAATACCACATATATACATGGACAATGACTTTTCACACTGCGTCTAGAAGATTCTATGCCTGCGCTTCTCCTCTGTGCTCATCTAGTCACAGATTCATAAAAAGAAAAAGAGAAGACAAGTGCGGCAACATGTTGTTGTTGTGCTTCTGAGCTCCACCTGGTGACTGGCGTTTGGGACAAAAGCTTACAGCACCTGGTATTCCCAGGCGGTCTCCCATCCAAGTACTAACCAGGCCCGACCCTGCTTAGCTTCCGAGATCGGACGAGATCGGGCGTGTTCAGGGTGGTATGGCCGTAAGCGAGGGAGCCTCAGATAAATACCACATATATACATGGACAATGACTTTTCACACTGCGTCTAGAAGATTCTGTGCCTGCGCTTCTCCTCTGTACTCATCTAGTCACAGATTCACAAAAAGAAAAAGAGAAGACAAGTGCGGCAACATGTTGTTGTTGTGCTTCTGAGCTCCACCTGGTGACTGGCGTTTGGGACAAAAGCTTACAGCACCTGGTATTCCCAGGCGGTCTCCCATCCAAGTACTAACCAGGCCCGACCCTGCTTAGCTTCCGAGATCGGACGAGATCGGGCGTGTTCAGGGTGGTATGGCCGTAAGCGAGGGAGCCTCAGATAAATACCACATATATACATGGACAATGACTTTTCACACTGCGTCTAGAAGATTCTATGCCTGCGCTTCTCCTCTGTGCTCATCTAGTCACAGATTCATAAAAAGAAAAAGAGAAGACAAGTGCGGCAACATGTTGTTGTTGTGCTTCTGAGCTCCACCTGGTGACTGGCGTTTGGGACAAAAGCTTACAGCACCTGGTATTCCCAGGCGGTCTCCCATCCAAGTACTAACCAGGCCCGACCCTGCTTAGCTTCCGAGATCGGACGAGATCGGGCGTGTTCAGGGTGGTATGGCCGTAAGCGAGGGAGCCTCAGATAAATACCACATATATACATGGACAATGACTTTTCACACTGCGTCTAGAAGATTCTATGCCTGCGCTTCTCCTCTGTGCTCATCTAGTCACAGATTCACAAAAAGAAAAAGAGAAGACAAGTGCGGCAACATGTTGTTGTTGTGCTTCTGAGCTCCACCTGGTGACTGGCGTTTGGGACAAAAGCTTACAGCACCTGGTATTCCCAGGCGGTCTCCCATCCAAGTACTAACCAGGCCCGACCCTGCTTAGCTTCCGAGATCGGACGAGATCGGGCGTGTTCAGGGTGGTATGGCCGTAAGCGAGGGAGCCTCAGATAAATACCACATATATACATGGACAATGACTTTTCACACTGCGTCTAGAAGATTCTATGCCTGCGCTTCTCCTCTGTGCTCATCTAGTCACAGATTCATAAAAAGAAAAAGAGAAGACAAGTGCGGCAACATGTTGTTGTTGTGCTTCTGAGCTCCACCTGGTGACTGGCGTTTGGGACAAAAGCTTACAGCACCTGGTATTCCCAGGCGGTCTCCCATCCAAGTACTAACCAGGCCCGACCCTGCTTAGCTTCCGAGATCGGACGAGATCGGGCGTGTTCAGGGTGGTATGGCCGTAAGCGAGGGAGCCTCAGATAAATACCACATATATACATGGACAATGACTTTTCACACTGCGTCTAGAAGATTCTGTGCCTGCGCTTCTCCTCTGTACTCATCTAGTCACAGATTCACAAAAAGAAAAAGAGAAGACAAGTGCGGCAACATGTTGTTGTTGTGCTTCTGAGCTCCACCTGGTGACTGGCGTTTGGGACAAAAGCTTACAGCACCTGGTATTCCCAGGCGGTCTCCCATCCAAGTACTAACCAGGCCCGACCCTGCTTAGCTTCCGAGATCGGACGAGATCGGGCGTGTTCAGGGTGGTATGGCCGTAAGCGAGGGAGCCTCAGATAAATACCACATATATACATGGACAATGACTTTTCACACTGCGTCTAGAAGATTCTATGCCTGCGCTTCTCCTCTGTGCTCATCTAGTCACAGATTCATAAAAAGAAAAAGAGAAGACAAGTGCGGCAACATGTTGTTGTTGTGCTTCTGAGCTCCACCTGGTGACTGGCGTTTGGGACAAAAGCTTACAGCACCTGGTATTCCCAGGCGGTCTCCCATCCAAGTACTAACCAGGCCCGACCCTGCTTAGCTTCCGAGATCGGACGAGATCGGGCGTGTTCAGGGTGGTATGGCCTTAAGCGAGGGAGCCTCAGATAAATACCACATATATACATGGACAATGACTTTTCACACTGCGTCTAGAAGATTCTATGCCTGCGCTTCTCCTCTGTACTCATCTAGTCACAGATTCATAAAAAGAAAAAGAGAAGACAAGTGCGGCAACATGTTGTTGTTGTGCTTCTGAGCTCCACCTGGTGACTGGCGTTTGGGACAAAAGCTTACAGCACCTGGTATTCCCAGGCGGTCTCCCATCCAAGTACTAACCAGGCCCGACCCTGCTTAGCTTCCGAGATCGGACGAGATCGGGCGTGTTCAGGGTGGTATGGCCGTAAGCGAGGGAGCCTCAGATAAATACCACATATATACATGGACAATGACTTTTCACACTGCGTCTAGAAGATTCTATGCCTGCGCTTCTCCTCTGTGCTCATCTAGTCACAGATTCACAAAAAGAAAAAGAGAAGACAAGTGCGGCAACATGTTGTTGTTGTGCTTCTGAGCTCCACCTGGTGACTGGCGTTTGGGACAAAAGCTTACAGCACCTGGTATTCCCAGGCGGTCTCCCATCCAAGTACTAAACAGGCCCGACCCTGCTCAGCTTCCGAGATCGGACGAGATCGGGCGTGTTCAGGGTGGTATGGCCGTAAGCGAGGGAGCCTCAGATAAATACCACATATATACATGGACAATGACTTTTCACACTGCGTCTAGAAGATTCTATGCCTGCGCTTCTCCTCTGTGCTCATCTAGTCACAGATTCATAAAAAGAAAAAGAGAAGACAAGTGCGGCAACATGTTGTTGTTGTGCTTCTGAGCTCCACCTGGTGACTGGCGTTTGGGACAAAAGCTTACAGCACCTGGTATTCCCAGGCGGTCTCCCATCCAAGTACTAACCAGGCCCGACCCTGCTTAGCTTCCGAGATCGGACGAGTTCAGGGTGGTATGGCCGTAAGCGAGGGAGCCTCAGATAAATACCACATATATACATGGACAATGACTTTTCACACTGCGTCTAGAAGATTCTGTGCCTGCGCTTCTCCTCTGTACTCATCTAGTCACAGATTCATAAAAAGAAAAAGAGAAGACAAGTGCGGCAACATGTTGTTGTTGTGCTTCTGAGCTCCACCTGGTGACTGGCGTTTGGGACAAAAGCTTACAGCACCTGGTATTCCCAGGCGGTCTCCCATCCAAGTACTAACCAGGCCCGACCCTGCTTAGCTTCCGAGATCGGACGAGATCGGGCGTGTTCAGGGTGGTATGGCCGTAAGCGAGGGAGCCTCAGATAAATACCACATATATACATGGACAATGACTTTTCACACTGCGTCTAGAAGATTCTATGCCTGCGCTTCTCCTCTGTGCTCATCTAGTCACAGATTCATAAAAAGAAAAAGAGAAGACAAGTGCGGCAACATGTTGTTGTTGTGCTTCTGAGCTCCACCTGGTGACTGGCGTTTGGGACAAAAGCTTACAGCACCTGGTATTCCCAGGCGGTCTCCCATCCAAGTACTAACCAGGCCCGACCCTGCTTAGCTTCCGAGATCGGACGAGATCGGGCGTGTTCAGGGTGGTATGGCCGTAAGCGAGGGAGCCTCAGATAAATACCACATATATACATGGACAATGACTTTTCACACTGCGTCTAGAAGATTCTATGCCTGCGCTTCTCCTCTGTGCTCATCTAGTCACAGATTCACAAAAAGAAAAAGAGAAGACAAGTGCGGCAACATGTTGTTGTTGTGCTTCTGAGCTCCACCTGGTGACTGGCGTTTGGGACAAAAGCTTACAGCACCTGGTATTCCCAGGCGGTCTCCCATCCAAGTACTAACCAGGCCCGACCCTGCTTAGCTTCCGAGATCGGACGAGATCGGGCGTGTTCAGGGTGGTATGGCCGTAAGCGAGGGAGCCTCAGATAAATACCACATATATACATGGACAATGACTTTTCACACTGCGTCTAGAAGATTCTATGCCTGCGCTTCTCCTCTGTGCTCATCTAGTCACAGATTCATAAAAAGAAAAAGAGAAGACAAGTGCGGCAACATGTTGTTGTTGTGCTTCTGAGCTCCACCTGGTGACTGGCGTTTGGGACAAAAGCTTACAGCACCTGGTATTCCCAGGCGGTCTCCCATCCAAGTACTAACCAGGCCCGACCCTGCTTAGCTTCCGAGATCGGACGAGATCGGGCGTGTTCAGGGTGGTATGGCCGTAAGCGAGGGAGCCTCAGATAAATACCACATATATACATGGACAATGACTTTTCACACTGCGTCTAGAAGATTCTGTGCCTGCGCTTCTCCTCTGTACTCATCTAGTCACAGATTCACAAAAAGAAAAAGAGAAGACAAGTGCGGCAACATGTTGTTGTTGTGCTTCTGAGCTCCACCTGGTGACTGGCGTTTGGGACAAAAGCTTACAGCACCTGGTATTCCCAGGCGGTCTCCCATCCAAGTACTAACCAGGCCCGACCCTGCTTAGCTTCCGAGATCGGACGAGATCGGGCGTGTTCAGGGTGGTATGGCCGTAAGCGAGGGAGCCTCAGATAAATACCACATATATACATGGACAATGACTTTTCACACTGCGTCTAGAAGATTCTATGCCTGCGCTTCTCCTCTGTGCTCATCTAGTCACAGATTCATAAAAAGAAAAAGAGAAGACAAGTGCGGCAACATGTTGTTGTTGTGCTTCTGAGCTCCACCTGGTGACTGGCGTTTGGGACAAAAGCTTACAGCACCTGGTATTCCCAGGCGGTCTCCCATCCAAGTACTAACCAGGCCCGACCCTGCTTAGCTTCCGAGATCGGACGAGATCGGGCGTGTTCAGGGTGGTATGGCCGTAAGCGAGGGAGCCTCAGATAAATACCACATATATACATGGACAATGACTTTTCACACTGCGTCTAGAAGATTCTATGCCTGCGCTTCTCCTCTGTGCTCATCTAGTCACAGATTCACAAAAAGAAAAAGAGAAGACAAGTGCGGCAACATGTTGTTGTTGTGCTTCTGAGCTCCACCTGGTGACTGGCGTTTGGGACAAAAGCTTACAGCACCTGGTATTCCCAGGCGGTCTCCCATCCAAGTACTAACCAGGCCCGACCCTGCTTAGCTTCCGAGATCGGACGAGATCGGGCGTGTTCAGGGTGGTATGGCCGTAAGCGAGGGAGCCTCAGATAAATACCACATATATACATGGACAATGACTTTTCACACTGCGTCTAGAAGATTCTATGCCTGCGCTTCTCCTCTGTGCTCATCTAGTCACAGATTCATAAAAAGAAAAAGAGAAGACAAGTGCGGCAACATGTTGTTGTTGTGCTTCTGAGCTCCACCTGGTGACTGGCGTTTGGGACAAAAGCTTACAGCACCTGGTATTCCCAGGCGGTCTCCCATCCAAGTACTAACCAGGCCCGACCCTGCTTAGCTTCCGAGATCGGACGAGATCGGGCGTGTTCAGGGTGGTATGGCCGTAAGCGAGGGAGCCTCAGATAAATACCACATATATACATGGACAATGACTTTTCACACTGCGTCTAGAAGATTCTGTGCCTGCGCTTCTCCTCTGTACTCATCTAGTCACAGATTCACAAAAAGAAAAAGAGAAGACAAGTGCGGCAACATGTTGTTGTTGTGCTTCTGAGCTCCACCTGGTGACTGGCGTTTGGGACAAAAGCTTACAGCACCTGGTATTCCCAGGCGGTCTCCCATCCAAGTACTAACCAGGCCCGACCCTGCTTAGCTTCCGAGATCGGACGAGATCGGGCGTGTTCAGGGTGGTATGGCCGTAAGCGAGGGAGCCTCAGATAAATACCACATATATACATGGACAATGACTTTTCACACTGCGTCTAGAAGATTCTATGCCTGCGCTTCTCCTCTGTGCTCATCTAGTCACAGATTCATAAAAAGAAAAAGAGAAGACAAGTGCGGCAACATGTTGTTGTTGTGCTTCTGAGCTCCACCTGGTGACTGGCGTTTGGGACAAAAGCTTACAGCACCTGGTATTCCCAGGCGGTCTCCCATCCAAGTACTAACCAGGCCCGACCCTGCTTAGCTTCCGAGATCGGACGAGATCGGGCGTGTTCAGGGTGGTATGGCCTTAAGCGAGGGAGCCTCAGATAAATACCACATATATACATGGACAATGACTTTTCACACTGCGTCTAGAAGATTCTATGCCTGCGCTTCTCCTCTGTACTCATCTAGTCACAGATTCATAAAAAGAAAAAGAGAAGACAAGTGCGGCAACATGTTGTTGTTGTGCTTCTGAGCTCCACCTGGTGACTGGCGTTTGGGACAAAAGCTTACAGCACCTGGTATTCCCAGGCGGTCTCCCATCCAAGTACTAACCAGGCCCGACCCTGCTTAGCTTCCGAGATCGGACGAGATCGGGCGTGTTCAGGGTGGTATGGCCGTAAGCGAGGGAGCCTCAGATAAATACCACATATATACATGGACAATGACTTTTCACACTGCGTCTAGAAGATTCTATGCCTGCGCTTCTCCTCTGTGCTCATCTAGTCACAGATTCACAAAAAGAAAAAGAGAAGACAAGTGCGGCAACATGTTGTTGTTGTGCTTCTGAGCTCCACCTGGTGACTGGCGTTTGGGACAAAAGCTTACAGCACCTGGTATTCCCAGGCGGTCTCCCATCCAAGTACTAACCAGGCCCGACCCTGCTCAGCTTCCGAGATCGGACGAGATCGGGCGTGTTCAGGGTGGTATGGCCGTAAGCGAGGGAGCCTCAGATAAATACCACATATATACATGGACAATGACTTTTCACACTGCGTCTAGAAGATTCTATGCCTGCGCTTCTCCTCTGTGCTCATCTAGTCACAGATTCATAAAAAGAAAAAGAGAAGACAAGTGCGGCAACATGTTGTTGTTGTGCTTCTGAGCTCCACCTGGTGACTGGCGTTTGGGACAAAAGCTTACAGCACCTGGTATTCCCAGGCGGTCTCCCATCCAAGTACTAACCAGGCCCGACCCTGCTTAGCTTCCGAGATCGGACGAGTTCAGGGTGGTATGGCCGTAAGCGAGGGAGCCTCAGATAAATACCACATATATACATGGACAATGACTTTTCACACTGCGTCTAGAAGATTCTGTGCCTGCGCTTCTCCTCTGTACTCATCTAGTCACAGATTCACAAAAAGAAAAAGAGAAGACAAGTGCGGCAACATGTTGTTGTTGTGCTTCTGAGCTCCACCTGGTGACTGGCGTTTGGGACAAAAGCTTACAGCACCTGGTATTCCCAGGCGGTCTCCCATCCAAGTACTAACCAGGCCCGACCCTGCTTAGCTTCCGAGATCGGACGTGTTCAGGGTGGTATGGCCGTAAGCGAGGGAGCCTCAGATAAATACCACATATATACATGGACAATGACTTTTCACACTGCGTCTAGAAGATTCTATGCCTGCGCTTCTCCTCTGTGCTCATCTAGTCACAGATTCATAAAAAGAAAAAGAGAAGACAAGTGCGGCAACATGTTGTTGTTGTGCTTCTGAGCTCCACCTGGTGACTGGCGTTTGGGACAAAAGCTTACAGCACCTGGTATTCCCAGGCGGTCTCCCATCCAAGTACTAACCAGGCCCGACCCTGCTTAGCTTCCGAGATCGGACGAGATCGGGCGTGTTCAGGGTGGTATGGCCTTAAGCGAGGGAGCCTCAGATAAATACCACATATATACATGGACAATGACTTTTCACACTGCGTCTAGAAGATTCTATGCCTGCGCTTCTCCTCTGTACTCATCTAGTCACAGATTCATAAAAAGAAAAAGAGAAGACAAGTGCGGCAACATGTTGTTGTTGTGCTTCTGAGCTCCACCTGGTGACTGGCGTTTGGGACAAAAGCTTACAGCACCTGGTATTCCCAGGCGGTCTCCCATCCAAGTACTAACCAGGCCCGACCCTGCTTAGCTTCCGAGATCGGACGAGATCGGGCGTGTTCAGGGTGGTATGGCCGTAAGCGAGGGAGCCTCAGATAAATACCACATATATACATGGACAATGACTTTTCACACTGCGTCTAGAAGATTCTATGCCTGCGCTTCTCCTCTGTGCTCATCTAGTCACAGATTCACAAAAAGAAAAAGAGAAGACAAGTGCGGCAACATGTTGTTGTTGTGCTTCTGAGCTCCACCTGGTGACTGGCGTTTGGGACAAAAGCTTACAGCACCTGGTATTCCCAGGCGGTCTCCCATCCAAGTACTAACCAGGCCCGACCCTGCTCAGCTTCCGAGATCGGACGAGATCGGGCGTGTTCAGGGTGGTATGGCCGTAAGCGAGGGAGCCTCAGATAAATACCACATATATACATGGACAATGACTTTTCACACTGCGTCTAGAAGATTCTATGCCTGCGCTTCTCCTCTGTGCTCATCTAGTCACAGATTCATAAAAAGAAAAAGAGAAGACAAGTGCGGCAACATGTTGTTGTTGTGCTTCTGAGCTCCACCTGGTGACTGGCGTTTGGGACAAAAGCTTACAGCACCTGGTATTCCCAGGCGGTCTCCCATCCAAGTACTAACCAGGCCCGACCCTGCTTAGCTTCCGAGATCGGACGAGTTCAGGGTGGTATGGCCGTAAGCGAGGGAGCCTCAGATAAATACCACATATATACATGGACAATGACTTTTCACACTGCGTCTAGAAGATTCTGTGCCTGCGCTTCTCCTCTGTACTCATCTAGTCACAGATTCACAAAAAGAAAAAGAGAAGACAAGTGCGGCAACATGTTGTTGTTGTGCTTCTGAGCTCCACCTGGTGACTGGCGTTTGGGACAAAAGCTTACAGCACCTGGTATTCCCAGGCGGTCTCCCATCCAAGTACTAACCAGGCCCGACCCTGCTTAGCTTCCGAGATCGGACGTGTTCAGGGTGGTATGGCCGTAAGCGAGGGAGCCTCAGATAAATACCACATATATACATGGACAATGACTTTTCACACTGCGTCTAGAAGATTCTATGCCTGCGCTTCTCCTCTGTGCTCATCTAGTCACAGATTCATAAAAAGAAAAAGAGAAGACAAGTGCGGCAACATGTTGTTGTTGTGCTTCTGAGCTCCACCTGGTGACTGGCGTTTGGGACAAAAGCTTACAGCACCTGGTATTCCCAGGCGGTCTCCCATCCAAGTACTAACCAGGCCCGACCCTGCTTAGCTTCCGAGATCGGACGAGATCGGGCGTGTTCAGGGTGGTATGGCCGTAAGCGAGGGAGCCTCAGATAAATACCACATATATACATGGACAATGACTTTTCACACTGCGTCTAGAAGATTCTATGCCTGCGCTTCTCCTCTGTGCTCATCTAGTCACAGATTCACAAAAAGAAAAAGAGAAGACAAGTGCGGCAACATGTTGTTGTTGTGCTTCTGAGCTCCACCTGGTGACTGGCGTTTGGGACAAAAGCTTACAGCACCTGGTATTCCCAGGCGGTCTCCCATCCAAGTACTAACCAGGCCCGACCCTGCTTAGCTTCCGAGATCGGACGAGATCGGGCGTGTTCAGGGTGGTATGGCCGTAAGCGAGGGAGCCTCAGATAAATACCACATATATACATGGACAATGACTTTTCACACTGCGTCTAGAAGATTCTATGCCTGCGCTTCTCCTCTGTGCTCATCTAGTCACAGATTCATAAAAAGAAAAAGAGAAGACAAGTGCGGCAACATGTTGTTGTTGTGCTTCTGAGCTCCACCTGGTGACTGGCGTTTGGGACAAAAGCTTACAGCACCTGGTATTCCCAGGCGGTCTCCCATCCAAGTACTAACCAGGCCCGACCCTGCTTAGCTTCCGAGATCGGACGAGATCGGGCGTGTTCAGGGTGGTATGGCCGTAAGCGAGGGAGCCTCAGATAAATACCACATATATACATGGACAATGACTTTTCACACTGCGTCTAGAAGATTCTGTGCCTGCGCTTCTCCTCTGTACTCATCTAGTCACAGATTCACAAAAAGAAAAAGAGAAGACAAGTGCGGCAACATGTTGTTGTTGTGCTTCTGAGCTCCACCTGGTGACTGGCGTTTGGGACAAAAGCTTACAGCACCTGGTATTCCCAGGCGGTCTCCCATCCAAGTACTAACCAGGCCCGACCCTGCTTAGCTTCCGAGATCGGACGAGATCGGGCGTGTTCAGGGTGGTATGGCCGTAAGCGAGGGAGCCTCAGATAAATACCACATATATACATGGACAATGACTTTTCACACTGCGTCTAGAAGATTCTATGCCTGCGCTTCTCCTCTGTGCTCATCTAGTCACAGATTCATAAAAAGAAAAAGAGAAGACAAGTGCGGCAACATGTTGTTGTTGTGCTTCTGAGCTCCACCTGGTGACTGGCGTTTGGGACAAAAGCTTACAGCACCTGGTATTCCCAGGCGGTCTCCCATCCAAGTACTAACCAGGCCCGACCCTGCTTAGCTTCCGAGATCGGACGAGATCGGGCGTGTTCAGGGTGGTATGGCCGTAAGCGAGGGAGCCTCAGATAAATACCACATATATACATGGACAATGACTTTTCACACTGCGTCTAGAAGATTCTATGCCTGCGCTTCTCCTCTGTGCTCATCTAGTCACAGATTCATAAAAAGAAAAAGAGAAGACAAGTGCGGCAACATGTTGTTGTTGTGCTTCTGAGCTCCACCTGGTGACTGGCGTTTGGGACAAAAGCTTACAGCACCTGGTATTCCCAGGCGGTCTCCCATCCAAGTACTAACCAGGCCCGACCCTGCTTAGCTTCCGAGATCGGACGAGATCGGGCGTGTTCAGGGTGGTATGGCCGTAAGCGAGGGAGCCTCAGATAAATACCACATATATACATGGACAATGACTTTTCACACTGCGTCTAGAAGATTCTATGCCTGCGCTTCTCCTCTGTGCTCATCTAGTCACAGATTCATAAAAAGAAAAAGAGAAGACAAGTGCGGCAACATGTTGTTGTTGTGCTTCTGAGCTCCACCTGGTGACTGGCGTTTGGGACAAAAGCTTACAGCACCTGGTATTCCCAGGCGGTCTCCCATCCAAGTACTAACCAGGCCCGACCCTGCTTAGCTTCCGAGATCGGACGAGATCGGGCGTGTTCAGGGTGGTATGGCCGTAAGCGAGGGAGCCTCAGATAAATACCACATATATACATGGACAATGACTTTTCACACTGCGTCTAGAAGATTCTGTGCCTGCGCTTCTCCTCTGTACTCATCTAGTCACAGATTCACAAAAAGAAAAAGAGAAGACAAGTGCGGCAACATGTTGTTGTTGTGCTTCTGAGCTCCACCTGGTGACTGGCGTTTGGGACAAAAGCTTACAGCACCTGGTATTCCCAGGCGGTCTCCCATCCAAGTACTAACCAGGCCCGACCCTGCTTAGCTTCCGAGATCGGACGAGATCGGGCGTGTTCAGGGTGGTATGGCCGTAAGCGAGGGAGCCTCAGATAAATACCACATATATACATGGACAATGACTTTTCACACTGCGTCTAGAAGATTCTATGCCTGCGCTTCTCCTCTGTGCTCATCTAGTCACAGATTCATAAAAAGAAAAAGAGAAGACAAGTGCGGCAACATGTTGTTGTTGTGCTTCTGAGCTCCACCTGGTGACTGGCGTTTGGGACAAAAGCTTACAGCACCTGGTATTCCCAGGCGGTCTCCCATCCAAGTACTAACCAGGCCCGACCCTGCTTAGCTTCCGAGATCGGACGAGATCGGGCGTGTTCAGGGTGGTATGGCCTTAAGCGAGGGAGCCTCAGATAAATACCACATATATACATGGACAATGACTTTTCACACTGCGTCTAGAAGATTCTATGCCTGCGCTTCTCCTCTGTACTCATCTAGTCACAGATTCATAAAAAGAAAAAGAGAAGACAAGTGCGGCAACATGTTGTTGTTGTGCTTCTGAGCTCCACCTGGTGACTGGCGTTTGGGACAAAAGCTTACAGCACCTGGTATTCCCAGGCGGTCTCCCATCCAAGTACTAACCAGGCCCGACCCTGCTTAGCTTCCGAGATCGGACGAGATCGGGCGTGTTCAGGGTGGTATGGCCGTAAGCGAGGGAGCCTCAGATAAATACCACATATATACATGGACAATGACTTTTCACACTGCGTCTAGAAGATTCTATGCCTGCGCTTCTCCTCTGTGCTCATCTAGTCACAGATTCACAAAAAGAAAAAGAGAAGACAAGTGCGGCAACATGTTGTTGTTGTGCTTCTGAGCTCCACCTGGTGACTGGCGTTTGGGACAAAAGCTTACAGCACCTGGTATTCCCAGGCGGTCTCCCATCCAAGTACTAACCAGGCCCGACCCTGCTTAGCTTCCGAGATCGGACGAGATCGGGCGTGTTCAGGGTGGTATGGCCGTAAGCGAGGGAGCCTCAGATAAATACCACATATATACATGGACAATGACTTTTCACACTGCGTCTAGAAGATTCTGTGCCTGCGCTTCTCCTCTGTACTCATCTAGTCACAGATTCACAAAAAGAAAAAGAGAAGACAAGTGCGGCAACATGTTGTTGTTGTGCTTCTGAGCTCCACCTGGTGACTGGCGTTTGGGACAAAAGCTTACAGCACCTGGTATTCCCAGGCGGTCTCCCATCCAAGTACTAACCAGGCCCGACCCTGCTTAGCTTCCGAGATCGGACGAGATCGGGCGTGTTCAGGGTGGTATGGCCGTAAGCGAGGGAGCCTCAGATAAATACCACATATATACATGGACAATGACTTTTCACACTGCGTCTAGAAGATTCTATGCCTGCGCTTCTCCTCTGTGCTCATCTAGTCACAGATTCATAAAAAGAAAAAGAGAAGACAAGTGCGGCAACATGTTGTTGTTGTGCTTCTGAGCTCCACCTGGTGACTGGCGTTTGGGACAAAAGCTTACAGCACCTGGTATTCCCAGGCGGTCTCCCATCCAAGTACTAACCAGGCCCGACCCTGCTTAGCTTCCGAGATCGGACGAGATCGGGCGTGTTCAGGGTGGTATGGCCGTAAGCGAGGGAGCCTCAGATAAATACCACATATATACATGGACAATGACTTTTCACACTGCGTCTAGAAGATTCTATGCCTGCGCTTCTCCTCTGTGCTCATCTAGTCACAGATTCATAAAAAGAAAAAGAGAAGACAAGTGCGGCAACATGTTGTTGTTGTGCTTCTGAGCTCCACCTGGTGACTGGCGTTTGGGACAAAAGCTTACAGCACCTGGTATTCCCAGGCGGTCTCCCATCCAAGTACTAACCAGGCCCGACCCTGCTTAGCTTCCGAGATCGGACGAGATCGGGCGTGTTCAGGGTGGTATGGCCGTAAGCGAGGGAGCCTCAGATAAATACCACATATATACATGGACAATGACTTTTCACACTGCGTCTAGAAGATTCTATGCCTGCGCTTCTCCTCTGTGCTCATCTAGTCACAGATTCATAAAAAGAAAAAGAGAAGACAAGTGCGGCAACATGTTGTTGTTGTGCTTCTGAGCTCCACCTGGTGACTGGCGTTTGGGACAAAAGCTTACAGCACCTGGTATTCCCAGGCGGTCTCCCATCCAAGTACTAACCAGGCCCGACCCTGCTTAGCTTCCGAGATCGGACGAGATCGGGCGTGTTCAGGGTGGTATGGCCGTAAGCGAGGGAGCCTCAGATAAATACCACATATATACATGGACAATGACTTTTCACACTGCGTCTAGAAGATTCTGTGCCTGCGCTTCTCCTCTGTACTCATCTAGTCACAGATTCACAAAAAGAAAAAGAGAAGACAAGTGCGGCAACATGTTGTTGTTGTGCTTCTGAGCTCCACCTGGTGACTGGCGTTTGGGACAAAAGCTTACAGCACCTGGTATTCCCAGGCGGTCTCCCATCCAAGTACTAACCAGGCCCGACCCTGCTTAGCTTCCGAGATCGGACGAGATCGGGCGTGTTCAGGGTGGTATGGCCGTAAGCGAGGGAGCCTCAGATAAATACCACATATATACATGGACAATGACTTTTCACACTGCGTCTAGAAGATTCTATGCCTGCGCTTCTCCTCTGTGCTCATCTAGTCACAGATTCATAAAAAGAAAAAGAGAAGACAAGTGCGGCAACATGTTGTTGTTGTGCTTCTGAGCTCCACCTGGTGACTGGCGTTTGGGACAAAAGCTTACAGCACCTGGTATTCCCAGGCGGTCTCCCATCCAAGTACTAACCAGGCCCGACCCTGCTTAGCTTCCGAGATCGGACGAGATCGGGCGTGTTCAGGGTGGTATGGCCTTAAGCGAGGGAGCCTCAGATAAATACCACATATATACATGGACAATGACTTTTCACACTGCGTCTAGAAGATTCTATGCCTGCGCTTCTCCTCTGTACTCATCTAGTCACAGATTCATAAAAAGAAAAAGAGAAGACAAGTGCGGCAACATGTTGTTGTTGTGCTTCTGAGCTCCACCTGGTGACTGGCGTTTGGGACAAAAGCTTACAGCACCTGGTATTCCCAGGCGGTCTCCCATCCAAGTACTAACCAGGCCCGACCCTGCTTAGCTTCCGAGATCGGACGAGATCGGGCGTGTTCAGGGTGGTATGGCCGTAAGCGAGGGAGCCTCAGATAAATACCACATATATACATGGACAATGACTTTTCACACTGCGTCTAGAAGATTCTATGCCTGCGCTTCTCCTCTGTGCTCATCTAGTCACAGATTCACAAAAAGAAAAAGAGAAGACAAGTGCGGCAACATGTTGTTGTTGTGCTTCTGAGCTCCACCTGGTGACTGGCGTTTGGGACAAAAGCTTACAGCACCTGGTATTCCCAGGCGGTCTCCCATCCAAGTACTAACCAGGCCCGACCCTGCTCAGCTTCCGAGATCGGACGAGATCGGGCGTGTTCAGGGTGGTATGGCCGTAAGCGAGGGAGCCTCAGATAAATACCACATATATACATGGACAATGACTTTTCACACTGCGTCTAGAAGATTCTATGCCTGCGCTTCTCCTCTGTGCTCATCTAGTCACAGATTCATAAAAAGAAAAAGAGAAGACAAGTGCGGCAACATGTTGTTGTTGTGCTTCTGAGCTCCACCTGGTGACTGGCGTTTGGGACAAAAGCTTACAGCACCTGGTATTCCCAGGCGGTCTCCCATCCAAGTACTAACCAGGCCCGACCCTGCTTAGCTTCCGAGATCGGACGAGTTCAGGGTGGTATGGCCGTAAGCGAGGGAGCCTCAGATAAATACCACATATATACATGGACAATGACTTTTCACACTGCGTCTAGAAGATTCTGTGCCTGCGCTTCTCCTCTGTACTCATCTAGTCACAGATTCACAAAAAGAAAAAGAGAAGACAAGTGCGGCAACATGTTGTTGTTGTGCTTCTGAGCTCCACCTGGTGACTGGCGTTTGGGACAAAAGCTTACAGCACCTGGTATTCCCAGGCGGTCTCCCATCCAAGTACTAACCAGGCCCGACCCTGCTTAGCTTCCGAGATCGGACGAGATCGGGCGTGTTCAGGGTGGTATGGCCGTAAGCGAGGGAGCCTCAGATAAATACCACATATATACATGGACAATGACTTTTCACACTGCGTCTAGAAGATTCTATGCCTGCGCTTCTCCTCTGTGCTCATCTAGTCACAGATTCACAAAAAGAAAAAGAGAAGACAAGTGCGGCAACATGTTGTTGTTGTGCTTCTGAGCTCCACCTGGTGACTGGCGTTTGGGACAAAAGCTTACAGCACCTGGTATTCCCAGGCGGTCTCCCATCCAAGTACTAACCAGGCCCGACCCTGCTTAGCTTCCGAGATCGGACGAGATCGGGCGTGTTCAGGGTGGTATGGCCGTAAGCGAGGGAGCCTCAGATAAATACCACATATATACATGGACAATGACTTTTCACACTGCGTCTAGAAGATTCTGTGCCTGCGCTTCTCCTCTGTACTCATCTAGTCACAGATTCACAAAAAGAAAAAGAGAAGACAAGTGCGGCAACATGTTGTTGTTGTGCTTCTGAGCTCCACCTGGTGACTGGCGTTTGGGACAAAAGCTTACAGCACCTGGTATTCCCAGGCGGTCTCCCATCCAAGTACTAACCAGGCCCGACCCTGCTTAGCTTCCGAGATCGGACGAGATCGGGCGTGTTCAGGGTGGTATGGCCGTAAGCGAGGGAGCCTCAGATAAATACCACATATATACATGGACAATGACTTTTCACACTGCGTCTAGAAGATTCTATGCCTGCGCTTCTCCTCTGTGCTCATCTAGTCACAGATTCATAAAAAGAAAAAGAGAAGACAAGTGCGGCAACATGTTGTTGTTGTGCTTCTGAGCTCCACCTGGTGACTGGCGTTTGGGACAAAAGCTTACAGCACCTGGTATTCCCAGGCGGTCTCCCATCCAAGTACTAACCAGGCCCGACCCTGCTTAGCTTCCGAGATCGGACGAGATCGGGCGTGTTCAGGGTGGTATGGCCGTAAGCGAGGGAGCCTCAGATAAATACCACATATATACATGGACAATGACTTTTCACACTGCGTCTAGAAGATTCTATGCCTGCGCTTCTCCTCTGTGCTCATCTAGTCACAGATTCACAAAAAGAAAAAGAGAAGACAAGTGCGGCAACATGTTGTTGTTGTGCTTCTGAGCTCCACCTGGTGACTGGCGTTTGGGACAAAAGCTTACAGCACCTGGTATTCCCAGGCGGTCTCCCATCCAAGTACTAACCAGGCCCGACCCTGCTTAGCTTCCGAGATCGGACGAGATCGGGCGTGTTCAGGGTGGTATGGCCGTAAGCGAGGGAGCCTCAGATAAATACCACATATATACATGGACAATGACTTTTCACACTGCGTCTAGAAGATTCTATGCCTGCGCTTCTCCTCTGTGCTCATCTAGTCACAGATTCATAAAAAGAAAAAGAGAAGACAAGTGCGGCAACATGTTGTTGTTGTGCTTCTGAGCTCCACCTGGTGACTGGCGTTTGGGACAAAAGCTTACAGCACCTGGTATTCCCAGGCGGTCTCCCATCCAAGTACTAACCAGGCCCGACCCTGCTTAGCTTCCGAGATCGGACGAGTTCAGGGTGGTATGGCCGTAAGCGAGGGAGCCTCAGATAAATACCACATATATACATGGACAATGACTTTTCACACTGCGTCTAGAAGATTCTGTGCCTGCGCTTCTCCTCTGTACTCATCTAGTCACAGATTCACAAAAAGAAAAAGAGAAGACAAGTGCGGCAACATGTTGTTGTTGTGCTTCTGAGCTCCACCTGGTGACTGGCGTTTGGGACAAAAGCTTACAGCACCTGGTATTCCCAGGCGGTCTCCCATCCAAGTACTAACCAGGCCCGACCCTGCTTAGCTTCCGAGATCGGACGAGATCGGGCGTGTTCAGGGTGGTATGGCCGTAAGCGAGGGAGCCTCAGATAAATACCACATATATACATGGACAATGACTTTTCACACTGCGTCTAGAAGATTCTATGCCTGCGCTTCTCCTCTGTGCTCATCTAGTCACAGATTCACAAAAAGAAAAAGAGAAGACAAGTGCGGCAACATGTTGTTGTTGTGCTTCTGAGCTCCACCTGGTGACTGGCGTTTGGGACAAAAGCTTACAGCACCTGGTATTCCCAGGCGGTCTCCCATCCAAGTACTAACCAGGCCCGACCCTGCTTAGCTTCCGAGATCGGACGAGATCGGGCGTGTTCAGGGTGGTATGGCCGTAAGCGAGGGAGCCTCAGATAAATACCACATATATACATGGACAATGACTTTTCACACTGCGTCTAGAAGATTCTATGCCTGCGCTTCTCCTCTGTGCTCATCTAGTCACAGATTCATAAAAAGAAAAAGAGAAGACAAGTGCGGCAACATGTTGTTGTTGTGCTTCTGAGCTCCACCTGGTGACTGGCGTTTGGGACAAAAGCTTACAGCACCTGGTATTCCCAGGCGGTCTCCCATCCAAGTACTAACCAGGCCCGACCCTGCTTAGCTTCCGAGATCGGACGAGTTCAGGGTGGTATGGCCGTAAGCGAGGGAGCCTCAGATAAATACCACATATATACATGGACAATGACTTTTCACACTGCGTCTAGAAGATTCTGTGCCTGCGCTTCTCCTCTGTACTCATCTAGTCACAGATTCACAAAAAGAAAAAGAGAAGACAAGTGCGGCAACATGTTGTTGTTGTGCTTCTGAGCTCCACCTGGTGACTGGCGTTTGGGACAAAAGCTTACAGCACCTGGTATTCCCAGGCGGTCTCCCATCCAAGTACTAACCAGGCCCGACCCTGCTTAGCTTCCGAGATCGGACGAGATCGGGCGTGTTCAGGGTGGTATGGCCGTAAGCGAGGGAGCCTCAGATAAATACCACATATATACATGGACAATGACTTTTCACACTGCGTCTAGAAGATTCTATGCCTGCGCTTCTCCTCTGTGCTCATCTAGTCACAGATTCACAAAAAGAAAAAGAGAAGACAAGTGCGGCAACATGTTGTTGTTGTGCTTCTGAGCTCCACCTGGTGACTGGCGTTTGGGACAAAAGCTTACAGCACCTGGTATTCCCAGGCGGTCTCCCATCCAAGTACTAACCAGGCCCGACCCTGCTTAGCTTCCGAGATCGGACGAGATCGGGCGTGTTCAGGGTGGTATGGCCGTAAGCGAGGGAGCCTCAGATAAATACCACATATATACATGGACAATGACTTTTCACACTGCGTCTAGAAGATTCTATGCCTGCGCTTCTCCTCTGTGCTCATCTAGTCACAGATTCATAAAAAGAAAAAGAGAAGACAAGTGCGGCAACATGTTGTTGTTGTGCTTCTGAGCTCCACCTGGTGACTGGCGTTTGGGACAAAAGCTTACAGCACCTGGTATTCCCAGGCGGTCTCCCATCCAAGTACTAACCAGGCCCGACCCTGCTTAGCTTCCGAGATCGGACGAGATCGGGCGTGTTCAGGGTGGTATGGCCGTAAGCGAGGGAGCCTCAGATAAATACCACATATATACATGGACAATGACTTTTCACACTGCGTCTAGAAGATTCTATGCCTGCGCTTCTCCTCTGTGCTCATCTAGTCACAGATTCACAAAAAGAAAAAGAGAAGACAAGTGCGGCAACATGTTGTTGTTGTGCTTCTGAGCTCCACCTGGTGACTGGCGTTTGGGACAAAAGCTTACAGCACCTGGTATTCCCAGGCGGTCTCCCATCCAAGTACTAACCAGGCCCGACCCTGCTTAGCTTCCGAGATCGGACGAGATCGGGCGTGTTCAGGGTGGTATGGCCGTAAGCGAGGGAGCCTCAGATAAATACCACATATATACATGGACAATGACTTTTCACACTGCGTCTAGAAGATTCTATGCCTGCGCTTCTCCTCTGTGCTCATCTAGTCACAGATTCATAAAAAGAAAAAGAGAAGACAAGTGCGGCAACATGTTGTTGTTGTGCTTCTGAGCTCCACCTGGTGACTGGCGTTTGGGACAAAAGCTTACAGCACCTGGTATTCCCAGGCGGTCTCCCATCCAAGTACTAACCAGGCCCGACCCTGCTTAGCTTCCGAGATCGGACGAGATCGGGCGTGTTCAGGGTGGTATGGCCGTAAGCGAGGGAGCCTCAGATAAATACCACATATATACATGGACAATGACTTTTCACACTGCGTCTAGAAGATTCTATGCCTGCGCTTCTCCTCTGTGCTCATCTAGTCACAGATTCATAAAAAGAAAAAGAGAAGACAAGTGCGGCAACATGTTGTTGTTGTGCTTCTGAGCTCCACCTGGTGACTGGCGTTTGGGACAAAAGCTTACAGCACCTGGTATTCCCAGGCGGTCTCCCATCCAAGTACTAACCAGGCCCGACCCTGCTTAGCTTCCGAGATCGGACGAGATCGGGCGTGTTCAGGGTGGTATGGCCGTAAGCGAGGGAGCCTCAGATAAATACCACATATATACATGGACAATGACTTTTCACACTGCGTCTAGAAGATTCTATGCCTGCGCTTCTCCTCTGTGCTCATCTAGTCACAGATTCACAAAAAGAAAAAGAGAAGACAAGTGCGGCAACATGTTGTTGTTGTGCTTCTGAGCTCCACCTGGTGACTGGCGTTTGGGACAAAAGCTTACAGCACCTGGTATTCCCAGGCGGTCTCCCATCCAAGTACTAACCAGGCCCGACCCTGCTTAGCTTCCGAGATCGGACGAGATCGGGCGTGTTCAGGGTGGTATGGCCGTAAGCGAGGGAGCCTCAGATAAATACCACATATATACATGGACAATGACTTTTCACACTGCGTCTAGAAGATTCTGTGCCTGCGCTTCTCCTCTGTACTCATCTAGTCACAGATTCACAAAAAGAAAAAGAGAAGACAAGTGCGGCAACATGTTGTTGTTGTGCTTCTGAGCTCCACCTGGTGACTGGCGTTTGGGACAAAAGCTTACAGCACCTGGTATTCCCAGGCGGTCTCCCATCCAAGTACTAACCAGGCCCGACCCTGCTTAGCTTCCGAGATCGGACGAGATCGGGCGTGTTCAGGGTGGTATGGCCGTAAGCGAGGGAGCCTCAGATAAATACCACATATATACATGGACAATGACTTTTCACACTGCGTCTAGAAGATTCTATGCCTGCGCTTCTCCTCTGTGCTCATCTAGTCACAGATTCATAAAAAGAAAAAGAGAAGACAAGTGCGGCAACATGTTGTTGTTGTGCTTCTGAGCTCCACCTGGTGACTGGCGTTTGGGACAAAAGCTTACAGCACCTGGTATTCCCAGGCGGTCTCCCATCCAAGTACTAACCAGGCCCGACCCTGCTTAGCTTCCGAGATCGGACGAGATCGGGCGTGTTCAGGGTGGTATGGCCGTAAGCGAGGGAGCCTCAGATAAATACCACATATATACATGGACAATGACTTTTCACACTGCGTCTAGAAGATTCTATGCCTGCGCTTCTCCTCTGTGCTCATCTAGTCACAGATTCACAAAAAGAAAAAGAGAAGACAAGTGCGGCAACATGTTGTTGTTGTGCTTCTGAGCTCCACCTGGTGACTGGCGTTTGGGACAAAAGCTTACAGCACCTGGTATTCCCAGGCGGTCTCCCATCCAAGTACTAACCAGGCCCGACCCTGCTTAGCTTCCGAGATCGGACGAGATCGGGCGTGTTCAGGGTGGTATGGCCGTAAGCGAGGGAGCCTCAGATAAATACCACATATATACATGGACAATGACTTTTCACACTGCGTCTAGAAGATTCTATGCCTGCGCTTCTCCTCTGTGCTCATCTAGTCACAGATTCATAAAAAGAAAAAGAGAAGACAAGTGCGGCAACATGTTGTTGTTGTGCTTCTGAGCTCCACCTGGTGACTGGCGTTTGGGACAAAAGCTTACAGCACCTGGTATTCCCAGGCGGTCTCCCATCCAAGTACTAACCAGGCCCGACCCTGCTTAGCTTCCGAGATCGGACGAGATCGGGCGTGTTCAGGGTGGTATGGCCGTAAGCGAGGGAGCCTCAGATAAATACCACATATATACATGGACAATGACTTTTCACACTGCGTCTAGAAGATTCTATGCCTGCGCTTCTCCTCTGTGCTCATCTAGTCACAGATTCATAAAAAGAAAAAGAGAAGACAAGTGCGGCAACATGTTGTTGTTGTGCTTCTGAGCTCCACCTGGTGACTGGCGTTTGGGACAAAAGCTTACAGCACCTGGTATTCCCAGGCGGTCTCCCATCCAAGTACTAACCAGGCCCGACCCTGCTTAGCTTCCGAGATCGGACGAGATCGGGCGTGTTCAGGGTGGTATGGCCGTAAGCGAGGGAGCCTCAGATAAATACCACATATATACATGGACAATGACTTTTCACACTGCGTCTAGAAGATTCTATGCCTGCGCTTCTCCTCTGTGCTCATCTAGTCACAGATTCACAAAAAGAAAAAGAGAAGACAAGTGCGGCAACATGTTGTTGTTGTGCTTCTGAGCTCCACCTGGTGACTGGCGTTTGGGACAAAAGCTTACAGCACCTGGTATTCCCAGGCGGTCTCCCATCCAAGTACTAACCAGGCCCGACCCTGCTTAGCTTCCGAGATCGGACGAGATCGGGCGTGTTCAGGGTGGTATGGCCGTAAGCGAGGGAGCCTCAGATAAATACCACATATATACATGGACAATGACTTTTCACACTGCGTCTAGAAGATTCTGTGCCTGCGCTTCTCCTCTGTACTCATCTAGTCACAGATTCACAAAAAGAAAAAGAGAAGACAAGTGCGGCAACATGTTGTTGTTGTGCTTCTGAGCTCCACCTGGTGACTGGCGTTTGGGACAAAAGCTTACAGCACCTGGTATTCCCAGGCGGTCTCCCATCCAAGTACTAACCAGGCCCGACCCTGCTTAGCTTCCGAGATCGGACGAGATCGGGCGTGTTCAGGGTGGTATGGCCGTAAGCGAGGGAGCCTCAGATAAATACCACATATATACATGGACAATGACTTTTCACACTGCGTCTAGAAGATTCTGTGCCTGCGCTTCTCCTCTGTACTCATCTAGTCACAGATTCACAAAAAGAAAAAGAGAAGACAAGTGCGGCAACATGTTGTTGTTGTGCTTCTGAGCTCCACCTGGTGACTGGCGTTTGGGACAAAAGCTTACAGCACCTGGTATTCCCAGGCGGTCTCCCATCCAAGTACTAACCAGGCCCGACCCTGCTTAGCTTCCGAGATCGGACGAGATCGGGCGTGTTCAGGGTGGTATGGCCGTAAGCGAGGGAGCCTCAGATAAATACCACATATATACATGGACAATGACTTTTCACACTGCGTCTAGAAGATTCTGTGCCTGCGCTTCTCCTCTGTACTCATCTAGTCACAGATTCACAAAAAGAAAAAGAGAAGACAAGTGCGGCAACATGTTGTTGTTGTGCTTCTGAGCTCCACCTGGTGACTGGCGTTTGGGACAAAAGCTTACAGCACCTGGTATTCCCAGGCGGTCTCCCATCCAAGTACTAACCAGGCCCGACCCTGCTTAGCTTCCGAGATCGGACGAGATCGGGCGTGTTCAGGGTGGTATGGCCGTAAGCGAGGGAGCCTCAGATAAATACCACATATATACATGGACAATGACTTTTCACACTGCGTCTAGAAGATTCTATGCCTGCGCTTCTCCTCTGTGCTCATCTAGTCACAGATTCATAAAAAGAAAAAGAGAAGACAAGTGCGGCAACATGTTGTTGTTGTGCTTCTGAGCTCCACCTGGTGACTGGCGTTTGGGACAAAAGCTTACAGCACCTGGTATTCCCAGGCGGTCTCCCATCCAAGTACTAACCAGGCCCGACCCTGCTTAGCTTCCGAGATCGGACGAGATCGGGCGTGTTCAGGGTGGTATGGCCGTAAGCGAGGGAGCCTCAGATAAATACCACATATATACATGGACAATGACTTTTCACACTGCGTCTAGAAGATTCTATGCCTGCGCTTCTCCTCTGTGCTCATCTAGTCACAGATTCACAAAAAGAAAAAGAGAAGACAAGTGCGGCAACATGTTGTTGTTGTGCTTCTGAGCTCCACCTGGTGACTGGCGTTTGGGACAAAAGCTTACAGCACCTGGTATTCCCAGGCGGTCTCCCATCCAAGTACTAACCAGGCCCGACCCTGCTTAGCTTCCGAGATCGGACGAGATCGGGCGTGTTCAGGGTGGTATGGCCGTAAGCGAGGGAGCCTCAGATAAATACCACATATATACATGGACAATGACTTTTCACACTGCGTCTAGAAGATTCTGTGCCTGCGCTTCTCCTCTGTACTCATCTAGTCACAGATTCACAAAAAGAAAAAGAGAAGACAAGTGCGGCAACATGTTGTTGTTGTGCTTCTGAGCTCCACCTGGTGACTGGCGTTTGGGACAAAAGCTTACAGCACCTGGTATTCCCAGGCGGTCTCCCATCCAAGTACTAACCAGGCCCGACCCTGCTTAGCTTCCGAGATCGGACGAGATCGGGCGTGTTCAGGGTGGTATGGCCGTAAGCGAGGGAGCCTCAGATAAATACCACATATATACATGGACAATGACTTTTCACACTGCGTCTAGAAGATTCTATGCCTGCGCTTCTCCTCTGTGCTCATCTAGTCACAGATTCATAAAAAGAAAAAGAGAAGACAAGTGCGGCAACATGTTGTTGTTGTGCTTCTGAGCTCCACCTGGTGACTGGCGTTTGGGACAAAAGCTTACAGCACCTGGTATTCCCAGGCGGTCTCCCATCCAAGTACTAACCAGGCCCGACCCTGCTTAGCTTCCGAGATCGGACGAGTTCAGGGTGGTATGGCCGTAAGCGAGGGAGCCTCAGATAAATACCACATATATACATGGACAATGACTTTTCACACTGCGTCTAGAAGATTCTGTGCCTGCGCTTCTCCTCTGTACTCATCTAGTCACAGATTCACAAAAAGAAAAAGAGAAGACAAGTGCGGCAACATGTTGTTGTTGTGCTTCTGAGCTCCACCTGGTGACTGGCGTTTGGGACAAAAGCTTACAGCACCTGGTATTCCCAGGCGGTCTCCCATCCAAGTACTAACCAGGCCCGACCCTGCTTAGCTTCCGAGATCGGACGAGATCGGGCGTGTTCAGGGTGGTATGGCCGTAAGCGAGGGAGCCTCAGATAAATACCACATATATACATGGACAATGACTTTTCACACTGCGTCTAGAAGATTCTATGCCTGCGCTTCTCCTCTGTGCTCATCTAGTCACAGATTCATAAAAAGAAAAAGAGAAGACAAGTGCGGCAACATGTTGTTGTTGTGCTTCTGAGCTCCACCTGGTGACTGGCGTTTGGGACAAAAGCTTACAGCACCTGGTATTCCCAGGCGGTCTCCCATCCAAGTACTAACCAGGCCCGACCCTGCTTAGCTTCCGAGATCGGACGAGATCGGGCGTGTTCAGGGTGGTATGGCCGTAAGCGAGGGAGCCTCAGATAAATACCACATATATACATGGACAATGACTTTTCACACTGCGTCTAGAAGATTCTATGCCTGCGCTTCTCCTCTGTGCTCATCTAGTCACAGATTCACAAAAAGAAAAAGAGAAGACAAGTGCGGCAACATGTTGTTGTTGTGCTTCTGAGCGCCACCTGGTGACTGGCGTTTGGGACAAAAGCTTACAGCACCTGGTATTCCCAGGCGGTCTCCCATCCAAGTACTAACCAGGCCCGACCCTGCTTAGCTTCCGAGATCGGACGAGATCGGGCGTGTTCAGGGTGGTATGGCCTTAAGCGAGGGAGCCTCAGATAAATACCACATATATACATGGACAATGACTTTTCACACTGCGTCTAGAAGATTCTATGCCTGCGCTTCTCCTCTGTACTCATCTAGTCACAGATTCACAAAAAGAAAAAGAGAAGACAAGTGCGGCAACATGTTGTTGTTGTGCTTCTGAGCTCCACCTGGTGACTGGCGTTTGGGACAAAAGCTTACAGCACCTGGTATTCCCAGGCGGTCTCCCATCCAAGTACTAACCAGGCCCGACCCTGCTTAGCTTCCGAGATCGGACGAGATCGGGCGTGTTCAGGGTGGTATGGCCGTAAGCGAGGGAGCCTCAGATAAATACCACATATATACATGGACAATGACTTTTCACACTGCGTCTAGAAGATTCTATGCCTGCGCTTCTCCTCTGTGCTCATCTAGTCACAGATTCATAAAAAGAAAAAGAGAAGACAAGTGCGGCAACATGTTGTTGTTGTGCTTCTGAGCTCCACCTGGTGACTGGCGTTTGGGACAAAAGCTTACAGCACCTGGTATTCCCAGGCGGTCTCCCATCCAAGTACTAACCAGGCCCGACCCTGCTTAGCTTCCGAGATCGGACGAGATCGGGCGTGTTCAGGGTGGTATGGCCGTAAGCGAGGGAGCCTCAGATAAATACCACATATATACATGGACAATGACTTTTCACACTGCGTCTAGAAGATTCTATGCCTGCGCTTCTCCTCTGTGCTCATCTAGTCACAGATTCATAAAAAGAAAAAGAGAAGACAAGTGCGGCAACATGTTGTTGTTGTGCTTCTGAGCTCCACCTGGTGACTGGCGTTTGGGACAAAAGCTTACAGCACCTGGTATTCCCAGGCGGTCTCCCATCCAAGTACTAACCAGGCCCGACCCTGCTTAGCTTCCGAGATCGGACGAGTTCAGGGTGGTATGGCCGTAAGCGAGGGAGCCTCAGATAAATACCACATATATACATGGACAATGACTTTTCACACTGCGTCTAGAAGATTCTGTGCCTGCGCTTCTCCTCTGTACTCATCTAGTCACAGATTCACAAAAAGAAAAAGAGAAGACAAGTGCGGCAACATGTTGTTGTTGTGCTTCTGAGCTCCACCTGGTGACTGGCGTTTGGGACAAAAGCTTACAGCACCTGGTATTCCCAGGCGGTCTCCCATCCAAGTACTAACCAGGCCCGACCCTGCTTAGCTTCCGAGATCGGACGAGATCGGGCGTGTTCAGGGTGGTATGGCCGTAAGCGAGGGAGCCTCAGATAAATACCACATATATACATGGACAATGACTTTTCACACTGCGTCTAGAAGATTCTATGCCTGCGCTTCTCCTCTGTGCTCATCTAGTCACAGATTCATAAAAAGAAAAAGAGAAGACAAGTGCGGCAACATGTTGTTGTTGTGCTTCTGAGCTCCACCTGGTGACTGGCGTTTGGGACAAAAGCTTACAGCACCTGGTATTCCCAGGCGGTCTCCCATCCAAGTACTAACCAGGCCCGACCCTGCTTAGCTTCCGAGATCGGACGAGATCGGGCGTGTTCAGGGTGGTATGGCCGTAAGCGAGGGAGCCTCAGATAAATACCACATATATACATGGACAATGACTTTTCACACTGCGTCTAGAAGATTCTATGCCTGCGCTTCTCCTCTGTGCTCATCTAGTCACAGATTCACAAAAAGAAAAAGAGAAGACAAGTGCGGCAACATGTTGTTGTTGTGCTTCTGAGCTCCACCTGGTGACTGGCGTTTGGGACAAAAGCTTACAGCACCTGGTATTCCCAGGCGGTCTCCCATCCAAGTACTAACCAGGCCCGACCCTGCTTAGCTTCCGAGATCGGACGAGATCGGGCGTGTTCAGGGTGGTATGGCCGTAAGCGAGGGAGCCTCAGATAAATACCACATATATACATGGACAATGACTTTTCACACTGCGTCTAGAAGATTCTATGCCTGCGCTTCTCCTCTGTGCTCATCTAGTCACAGATTCATAAAAAGAAAAAGAGAAGACAAGTGCGGCAACATGTTGTTGTTGTGCTTCTGAGCTCCACCTGGTGACTGGCGTTTGGGACAAAAGCTTACAGCACCTGGTATTCCCAGGCGGTCTCCCATCCAAGTACTAACCAGGCCCGACCCTGCTTAGCTTCCGAGATCGGACGAGATCGGGCGTGTTCAGGGTGGTATGGCCGTAAGCGAGGGAGCCTCAGATAAATACCACATATATACATGGACAATGACTTTTCACACTGCGTCTAGAAGATTCTGTGCCTGCGCTTCTCCTCTGTACTCATCTAGTCACAGATTCACAAAAAGAAAAAGAGAAGACAAGTGCGGCAACATGTTGTTGTTGTGCTTCTGAGCTCCACCTGGTGACTGGCGTTTGGGACAAAAGCTTACAGCACCTGGTATTCCCAGGCGGTCTCCCATCCAAGTACTAACCAGGCCCGACCCTGCTTAGCTTCCGAGATCGGACGAGATCGGGCGTGTTCAGGGTGGTATGGCCGTAAGCGAGGGAGCCTCAGATAAATACCACATATATACATGGACAATGACTTTTCACACTGCGTCTAGAAGATTCTATGCCTGCACTTCTCCTCTGTGCTCATCTAGTCACAGATTCATAAAAAGAAAAAGAGAAGACAAGTGCGGCAACATGTTGTTGTTGTGCTTCTGAGCTCCACCTGGTGACTGGCGTTTGGGACAAAAGCTTACAGCACCTGGTATTCCCAGGCGGTCTCCCATCCAAGTACTAACCAGGCCCGACCCTGCTTAGCTTCCGAGATCGGACGAGATCGGGCGTGTTCAGGGTGGTATGGCCGTAAGCGAGGGAGCCTCAGATAAATACCACATATATACATGGACAATGACTTTTCACACTGCGTCTAGAAGATTCTATGCCTGCGCTTCTCCTCTGTGCTCATCTAGTCACAGATTCACAAAAAGAAAAAGAGAAGACAAGTGCGGCAACATGTTGTTGTTGTGCTTCTGAGCTCCACCTGGTGACTGGCGTTTGGGACAAAAGCTTACAGCACCTGGTATTCCCAGGCGGTCTCCCATCCAAGTACTAACCAGGCCCGACCCTGCTTAGCTTCCGAGATCGGACGAGATCGGGCGTGTTCAGGGTGGTATGGCCGTAAGCGAGGGAGCCTCAGATAAATACCACATATATACATGGACAATGACTTTTCACACTGCGTCTAGAAGATTCTATGCCTGCGCTTCTCCTCTGTGCTCATCTAGTCACAGATTCATAAAAAGAAAAAGAGAAGACAAGTGCGGCAACATGTTGTTGTTGTGCTTCTGAGCTCCACCTGGTGACTGGCGTTTGGGACAAAAGCTTACAGCACCTGGTATTCCCAGGCGGTCTCCCATCCAAGTACTAACCAGGCCCGACCCTGCTTAGCTTCCGAGATCGGACGAGATCGGGCGTGTTCAGGGTGGTATGGCCTTAAGCGAGGGAGCCTCAGATAAATACCACATATATACATGGACAATGACTTTTCACACTGCGTCTAGAAGATTCTATGCCTGCGCTTCTCCTCTGTACTCATCTAGTCACAGATTCATAAAAAGAAAAAGAGAAGACAAGTGCGGCAACATGTTGTTGTTGTGCTTCTGAGCTCCACCTGGTGACTGGCGTTTGGGACAAAAGCTTACAGCACCTGGTATTCCCAGGCGGTCTCCCATCCAAGTACTAACCAGGCCCGACCCTGCTTAGCTTCCGAGATCGGACGAGATCGGGCGTGTTCAGGGTGGTATGGCCGTAAGCGAGGGAGCCTCAGATAAATACCACATATATACATGGACAATGACTTTTCACACTGCGTCTAGAAGATTCTATGCCTGCGCTTCTCCTCTGTGCTCATCTAGTCACAGATTCACAAAAAGAAAAAGAGAAGACAAGTGCGGCAACATGTTGTTGTTGTGCTTCTGAGCTCCACCTGGTGACTGGCGTTTGGGACAAAAGCTTACAGCACCTGGTATTCCCAGGCGGTCTCCCATCCAAGTACTAACCAGGCCCGACCCTGCTTAGCTTCCGAGATCGGACGAGATCGGGCGTGTTCAGGGTGGTATGGCCGTAAGCGAGGGAGCCTCAGATAAATACCACATATATACATGGACAATGACTTTTCACACTGCGTCTAGAAGATTCTATGCCTGCGCTTCTCCTCTGTGCTCATCTAGTCACAGATTCATAAAAAGAAAAAGAGAAGACAAGTGCGGCAACATGTTGTTGTTGTGCTTCTGAGCTCCACCTGGTGACTGGCGTTTGGGACAAAAGCTTACAGCACCTGGTATTCCCAGGCGGTCTCCCATCCAAGTACTAACCAGGCCCGACCCTGCTTAGCTTCCGAGATCGGACGAGATCGGGCGTGTTCAGGGTGGTATGGCCGTAAGCGAGGGAGCCTCAGATAAATACCACATATATACATGGACAATGACTTTTCACACTGCGTCTAGAAGATTCTATGCCTGCGCTTCTCCTCTGTGCTCATCTAGTCACAGATTCACAAAAAGAAAAAGAGAAGACAAGTGCGGCAACATGTTGTTGTTGTGCTTCTGAGCTCCACCTGGTGACTGGCGTTTGGGACAAAAGCTTACAGCACCTGGTATTCCCAGGCGGTCTCCCATCCAAGTACTAACCAGGCCCGACCCTGCTTAGCTTCCGAGATCGGACGAGATCGGGCGTGTTAAGGGTGGTATGGCCTTAAGCGAGGGAGCCTCAGATAAATACCACATATATACATGGACAATGACTTTTCACACTGCGTCTAGAAGATTCTATGCCTGCGCTTCTCCTCTGTACTCATCTAGTCACAGATTCATAAAAAGAAAAAGAGAAGACAAGTGCGGCAACATGTTGTTGTTGTGCTTCTGAGCTCCACCTGGTGACTGGCGTTTGGGACAAAAGCTTACAGCACCTGGTATTCCCAGGCGGTCTCCCATCCAAGTACTAACCAGGCCCGACCCTGCTTAGCTTCCGAGATCGGACGAGATCGGGCGTGTTCAGGGTGGTATGGCCGTAAGCGAGGGAGCCTCAGATAAATACCACATATATACATGGACAATGACTTTTCACACTGCGTCTAGAAGATTCTATGCCTGCGCTTCTCCTCTGTGCTCATCTAGTCACAGATTCATAAAAAGAAAAAGAGAAGACAAGTGCGGCAACATGTTGTTGTTGTGCTTCTGAGCTCCACCTGGTGACTGGCGTTTGGGACAAAAGCTTACAGCACCTGGTATTCCCAGGCGGTCTCCCATCCAAGTACTAACCAGGCCCGACCCTGCTTAGCTTCCGAGATCGGACGAGATCGGGCGTGTTCAGGGTGGTATGGCCTTAAGCGAGGGAGCCTCAGATAAATACCACATATATACATGGACAATGACTTTTCACACTGCGTCTAGAAGATTCTATGCCTGCGCTTCTCCTCTGTACTCATCTAGTCACAGATTCATAAAAAGAAAAAGAGAAGACAAGTGCGGCAACATGTTGTTGTTGTGCTTCTGAGCTCCACCTGGTGACTGGCGTTTGGGACAAAAGCTTACAGCACCTGGTATTCCCAGGCGGTCTCCCATCCAAGTACTAACCAGGCCCGACCCTGCTTAGCTTCCGAGATCGGACGAGATCGGGCGTGTTCAGGGTGGTATGGCCGTAAGCGAGGGAGCCTCAGATAAATACCACATATATACATGGACAATGACTTTTCACACTGCGTCTAGAAGATTCTATGCCTGCGCTTCTCCTCTGTGCTCATCTAGTCACAGATTCACAAAAAGAAAAAGAGAAGACAAGTGCGGCAACATGTTGTTGTTGTGCTTCTGAGCTCCACCTGGTGACTGGCGTTTGGGACAAAAGCTTACAGCACCTGGTATTCCCAGGCGGTCTCCCATCCAAGTACTAACCAGGCCCGACCCTGCTTAGCTTCCGAGATCGGACGAGATCGGGCGTGTTCAGGGTGGTATGGCCGTAAGCGAGGGAGCCTCAGATAAATACCACATATATACATGGACAATGACTTTTCACACTGCGTCTAGAAGATTCTATGCCTGCGCTTCTCCTCTGTGCTCATCTAGTCACAGATTCATAAAAAGAAAAAGAGAAGACAAGTGCGGCAACATGTTGTTGTTGTGCTTCTGAGCTCCACCTGGTGACTGGCGTTTGGGACAAAAGCTTACAGCACCTGGTATTCCCAGGCGGTCTCCCATCCAAGTACTAACCAGGCCCGACCCTGCTTAGCTTCCGAGATCGGACGAGATCGGGCGTGTTCAGGGTGGTATGGCCGTAAGCGAGGGAGCCTCAGATAAATACCACATATATACATGGACAATGACTTTTCACACTGCGTCTAGAAGATTCTATGCCTGCGCTTCTCCTCTGTGCTCATCTAGTCACAGATTCACAAAAAGAAAAAGAGAAGACAAGTGCGGCAACATGTTGTTGTTGTGCTTCTGAGCTCCACCTGGTGACTGGCGTTTGGGACAAAAGCTTACAGCACCTGGTATTCCCAGGCGGTCTCCCATCCAAGTACTAACCAGGCCCGACCCTGCTTAGCTTCCGAGATCGGACGAGATCGGGCGTGTTCAGGGTGGTATGGCCGTAAGCGAGGGAGCCTCAGATAAATACCACATATATACATGGACAATGACTTTTCACACTGCGTCTAGAAGATTCTATGCCTGCGCTTCTCCTCTGTGCTCATCTAGTCACAGATTCATAAAAAGAAAAAGAGAAGACAAGTGCGGCAACATGTTGTTGTTGTGCTTCTGAGCTCCACCTGGTGACTGGCGTTTGGGACAAAAGCTTACAGCACCTGGTATTCCCAGGCGGTCTCCCATCCAAGTACTAACCAGGCCCGACCCTGCTTAGCTTCCGAGATCGGACGAGATCGGGCGTGTTCAGGGTGGTATGGCCTTAAGCGAGGGAGCCTCAGATAAATACCACATATATACATGGACAATGACTTTTCACACTGCGTCTAGAAGATTCTATGCCTGCGCTTCTCCTCTGTACTCATCTAGTCACAGATTCATAAAAAGAAAAAGAGAAGACAAGTGCGGCAACATGTTGTTGTTGTGCTTCTGAGCTCCACCTGGTGACTGGCGTTTGGGACAAAAGCTTACAGCACCTGGTATTCCCAGGCGGTCTCCCATCCAAGTACTAACCAGGCCCGACCCTGCTTAGCTTCCGAGATCGGACGAGATCGGGCGTGTTCAGGGTGGTATGGCCGTAAGCGAGGGAGCCTCAGATAAATACCACATATATACATGGACAATGACTTTTCACACTGCGTCTAGAAGATTCTATGCCTGCGCTTCTCCTCTGTGCTCATCTAGTCACAGATTCACAAAAAGAAAAAGAGAAGACAAGTGCGGCAACATGTTGTTATTGTGCTTCTGAGCTCCACCTGGTGACTGGCGTTTGGGACAAAAGCTTACAGCACCTGGTATTCCCAGGCGGTCTCCCATCCAAGTACTAACCAGGCCCGACCCTGCTTAGCTTCCGAGATCGGACGAGATCGGGCGTGTTCAGGGTGGTATGGCCGTAAGCGAGGGAGCCTCAGATAAATACCACATATATACATGGACAATGACTTTTCACACTGCGTCTAGAAGATTCTATGCCTGCGCTTCTCCTCTGTGCTCATCTAGTCACAGATTCATAAAAAGAAAAAGAGAAGACAAGTGCGGCAACATGTTGTTGTTGTGCTTCTGAGCTCCACCTGGTGACTGGCGTTTGGGACAAAAGCTTACAGCACCTGGTATTCCCAGGCGGTCTCCCATCCAAGTACTAACCAGGCCCGACCCTGCTTAGCTTCCGAGATCGGACGAGATCGGGCGTGTTCAGGGTGGTATGGCCGTAAGCGAGGGAGCCTCAGATAAATACCACATATATACATGGACAATGACTTTTCACACTGCGTCTAGAAGATTCTATGCCTGCGCTTCTCCTCTGTGCTCATCTAGTCACAGATTCACAAAAAGAAAAAGAGAAGACAAGTGCGGCAACATGTTGTTATTGTGCTTCTGAGCTCCACCTGGTGACTGGCGTTTGGGACAAAAGCTTACAGCACCTGGTATTCCCAGGCGGTCTCCCATCCAAGTACTAACCAGGCCCGACCCTGCTTAGCTTCCGAGATCGGACGAGATCGGGCGTGTTCAGGGTGGTATGGCCGTAAGCGAGGGAGCCTCAGATAAATACCACATATATACATGGACAATGACTTTTCACACTGCGTCTAGAAGATTCTATGCCTGCGCTTCTCCTCTGTGCTCATCTAGTCACAGATTCATAAAAAGAAAAAGAGAAGACAAGTGCGGCAACATGTTGTTGTTGTGCTTCTGAGCTCCACCTGGTGACTGGCGTTTGGGACAAAAGCTTACAGCACCTGGTATTCCCAGGCGGTCTCCCATCCAAGTACTAACCAGGCCCGACCCTGCTTAGCTTCCGAGATCGGACGAGATCGGGCGTGTTCAGGGTGGTATGGCCTTAAGCGAGGGAGCCTCAGATAAATACCACATATATACATGGACAATGACTTTTCACACTGCCTCTAGAAGATTCTATGCCTGCGCTTCTCCTCTGTACTCATCTAGTCACAGATTCATAAAAAGAAAAAGAGAAGACAAGTGCGGCAACATGTTGTTGTTGTGCTTCTGAGCTCCACCTGGTGACTGGCGTTTGGGACAAAAGCTTACAGCACCTGGTATTCCCAGGCGGTCTCCCATCCAAGTACTAACCAGGCCCGACCCTGCTTAGCTTCCGAGATCGGACGAGATCGGGCGTGTTCAGGGTGGTATGGCCGTAAGCGAGGGAGCCTCAGATAAATACCACATATATACATGGACAATGACTTTTCACACTGCGTCTAGAAGATTCTATGCCTGCGCTTCTCCTCTGTGCTCATCTAGTCACAGATTCATAAAAAGAAAAAGAGAAGACAAGTGCGGCAACATGTTGTTGTTGTGCTTCTGAGCTCCACCTGGTGACTGGCGTTTGGGACAAAAGCTTACAGCACCTGGTATTCCCAGGCGGTCTCCCATCCAAGTACTAACCAGGCCCGACCCTGCTTAGCTTCCGAGATCGGACGAGATCGGGCGTGTTCAGGGTGGTATGGCCGTAAGCGAGGGAGCCTCAGATAAATACCACATATATACATGGACAATGACTTTTCACACTGCCTCTAGAAGATTCTATGCCTGCGCTTCTCCTCTGTACTCATCTAGTCACAGATTCATAAAAAGAAAAAGAGAAGACAAGTGCGGCAACATGTTGTTGTTGTGCTTCTGAGCTCCACCTGGTGACTGGCGTTTGGGACAAAAGCTTACAGCACCTGGTATTCCCAGGCGGTCTCCCATCCAAGTACTAACCAGGCCCGACCCTGCTTAGCTTCCGAGATCGGACGAGATCGGGCGTGTTCAGGGTGGTATGGCCGTAAGCGAGGGAGCCTCAGATAAATACCACATATATACATGGACAATGACTTTTCACACTGCGTCTAGAAGATTCTATGCCTGCGCTTCTCCTCTGTGCTCATCTAGTCACAGATTCACAAAAAGAAAAAGAGAAGACAAGTGCGGCAACATGTTGTTGTTGTGCTTCTGAGCTCCACCTGGTGACTGGCGTTTGGGACAAAAGCTTACAGCACCTGGTATTCCCAGGCGGTCTCCCATCCAAGTACTAACCAGGCCCGACCCTGCTTAGCTTCCGAGATCGGACGAGATCGGGCGTGTTCAGGGTGGTATGGCCGTAAGCGAGGGAGCCTCAGATAAATACCACATATATACATGGACAATGACTTTTCACACTGCGTCTAGAAGATTCTATGCCTGCGCTTCTCCTCTGTGCTCATCTAGTCACAGATTCATAAAAAGAAAAAGAGAAGACAAGTGCGGCAACATGTTGTTGTTGTGCTTCTGAGCTCCACCTGGTGACTGGCGTTTGGGACAAAAGCTTACAGCACCTGGTATTCCCAGGCGGTCTCCCATCCAAGTACTAACCAGGCCCGACCCTGCTTAGCTTCCGAGATCGGACGAGATCGGGCGTGTTCAGGGTGGTATGGCCGTAAGCGAGGGAGCCTCAGATAAATACCACATATATACATGGACAATGACTTTTCACACTGCGTCTAGAAGATTCTGTGCCTGCGCTTCTCCTCTGTACTCATCTAGTCACAGATTCACAAAAAGAAAAAGAGAAGACAAGTGCGGCAACATGTTGTTGTTGTGCTTCTGAGCTCCACCTGGTGACTGGCGTTTGGGACAAAAGCTTACAGCACCTGGTATTCCCAGGCGGTCTCCCATCCAAGTACTAACCAGGCCCGACCCTGCTTAGCTTCCGAGATCGGACGAGATCGGGCGTGTTCAGGGTGGTATGGCCGTAAGCGAGGGAGCCTCAGATAAATACCACATATATACATGGACAATGACTTTTCACACTGCATCTAGAAGATTCTATGCCTGCGCTTCTCCTCTGTGCTCATCTAGTCACAGATTCATAAAAAGAAAAAGAGAAGACAAGTGCGGCAACATGTTGTTGTTGTGCTTCTGAGCTCCACCTGGTGACTGGCGTTTGGGACAAAAGCTTACAGCACCTGGTATTCCCAGGCGGTCTCCCATCCAAGTACTAACCAGGCCCGACCCTGCTTAGCTTCCGAGATCGGACGAGATCGGGCGTGTTCAGGGTGGTATGGCCGTAAGCGAGGGAGCCTCAGATAAATACCACATATATACATGGACAATGACTTTTCACACTGCGTCTAGAAGATTCTGTGCCTGCGCTTCTCCTCTGTACTCATCTAGTCACAGATTCACAAAAAGAAAAAGAGAAGACAAGTGCGGCAACATGTTGTTGTTGTGCTTCTGAGCTCCACCTGGTGACTGGCGTTTGGGACAAAAGCTTACAGCACCTGGTATTCCCAGGCGGTCTCCCATCCAAGTACTAACCAGGCCCGACCCTGCTTAGCTTCCGAGATCGGACGAGATCGGGCGTGTTCAGGGTGGTATGGCCGTAAGCGAGGGAGCCTCAGATAAATACCACATATATACATGGACAATGACTTTTCACACTGCGTCTAGAAGATTCTATGCCTGCGCTTCTCCTCTGTGCTCATCTAGTCACAGATTCATAAAAAGAAAAAGAGAAGACAAGTGCGGCAACATGTTGTTGTTGTGCTTCTGAGCTCCACCTGGTGACTGGCGTTTGGGACAAAAGCTTACAGCACCTGGTATTCCCAGGCGGTCTCCCATCCAAGTACTAACCAGGCCCGACCCTGCTTAGCTTCCGAGATCGGACGAGATCGGGCGTGTTCAGGGTGGTATGGCCGTAAGCGAGGGAGCCTCAGATAAATACCACATATATACATGGACAATGACTTTTCACACTGCGTCTAGAAGATTCTATGCCTGCGCTTCTCCTCTGTGCTCATCTAGTCACAGATTCACAAAAAGAAAAAGAGAAGACAAGTGCGGCAACATGTTGTTGTTGTGCTTCTGAGCTCCACCTGGTGACTGGCGTTTGGGACAAAAGCTTACAGCACCTGGTATTCCCAGGCGGTCTCCCATCCAAGTACTAACCAGGCCCGACCCTGCTTAGCTTCCGAGATCGGACGAGATCGGGCGTGTTCAGGGTGGTATGGCCGTAAGCGAGGGAGCCTCAGATAAATACCACATATATACATGGACAATGACTTTTCACACTGCGTCTAGAAGATTCTATGCCTGCGCTTCTCCTCTGTGCTCATCTAGTCACAGATTCATAAAAAGAAAAAGAGAAGACAAGTGCGGCAACATGTTGTTGTTGTGCTTCTGAGCTCCACCTGGTGACTGGCGTTTGGGACAAAAGCTTACAGCACCTGGTATTCCCAGGCGGTCTCCCATCCAAGTACTAACCAGGCCCGACCCTGCTTAGCTTCCGAGATCGGACGAGATCGGGCGTGTTCAGGGTGGTATGGCCTTAAGTGAGGGAGCCTCAGATAAATACCACATATATACATGGACAATGACTTTTCACACTGCGTCTAGAAGATTCTATGCCTGCGCTTCTCCTCTGTACTCATCTAGTCACAGATTCATAAAAAGAAAAAGAGAAGACAAGTGCGGCAACATGTTGTTGTTGTGCTTCTGAGCTCCACCTGGTGACTGGCGTTTGGGACAAAAGCTTACAGCACCTGGTATTCCCAGGCGGTCTCCCATCCAAGTACTAACCAGGCCCGACCCTGCTTAGCTTCCGAGATCGGACGAGATCGGGCGTGTTCAGGGTGGTATGGCCGTAAGCGAGGGAGCCTCAGATAAATACCACATATATACATGGACAATGACTTTTCACACTGCGTCTAGAAGATTCTATGCCTGCGCTTCTCCTCTGTGCTCATCTAGTCACAGATTCACAAAAATAAAAAGAGAAGACAAGTGCGGCAACATGTTGTTGTTGTGCTTCTGAGCTCCACCTGGTGACTGGCGTTTGGGACAAAAGCTTACAGCACCTGGTATTCCCAGGCGGTCTCCCATCCAAGTACTAACCAGGCCCGACCCTGCTTAGCTTCCGAGATCGGACGAGATCGGGCGTGTTCAGGGTGGTATGGCCGTAAGCGAGGGAGCCTCAGATAAATACCACATATATACATGGACAATGACTTTTCACACTGCGTCTAGAAGATTCTATGCCTGCGCTTCTCCTCTGTGCTCATCTAGTCACAGATTCATAAAAAGAAAAAGAGAAGACAAGTGCGGCAACATGTTGTTGTTGTGCTTCTGAGCTCCACCTGGTGACTGGCGTTTGGGACAAAAGCTTACAGCACCTGGTATTCCCAGGCGGTCTCCCATCCAAGTACTAACCAGGCCCGACCCTGCTTAGCTTCCGAGATCGGACGAGATCGGGCGTGTTCAGGGTGGTATGGCCTTAAGCGAGGGAGCCTCAGATAAATACCACATATATACATGGACAATGACTTTTCACACTGCGTCTAGAAGATTCTGTGCCTGCGCTTCTCCTCTGTACTCATCTAGTCACAGATTCACAAAAAGAAAAAGAGAAGACAAGTGCGGCAACATGTTGTTGTTGTGCTTCTGAGCTCCACCTGGTGACTGGCGTTTGGGACAAAAGCTTACAGCACCTGGTATTCCCAGGCGGTCTCCCATCCAAGTACTAACCAGGCCCGACCCTGCTTAGCTTCCGAGATCGGACGAGATCGGGCGTGTTCAGGGTGGTATGGCCGTAAGCGAGGGAGCCTCAGATAAATACCACATATATACATGGACAATGACTTTTCACACTGCGTCTAGAAGATTCTATGCCTGCGCTTCTCCTCTGTGCTCATCTAGTCACAGATTCATAAAAAGAAAAAGAGAAGACAAGTGCGGCAACATGTTGTTGTTGTGCTTCTGAGCTCCACCTGGTGACTGGCGTTTGGGACAAAAGCTTACAGCACCTGGTATTCCCAGGCGGTCTCCCATCCAAGTACTAACCAGGCCCGACCCTGCTTAGCTTCCGAGATCGGACGAGATCGGGCGTGTTCAGGGTGGTATGGCCGTAAGCGAGGGAGCCTCAGATAAATACCACATATATACATGGACAATGACTTTTCACACTGCGTCTAGAAGATTCTATGCCTGCGCTTCTCCTCTGTGCTCATCTAGTCACAGATTCACAAAAAGAAAAAGAGAAGACAAGTGCGGCAACATGTTGTTGTTGTGCTTCTGAGCTCCACCTGGTGACTGGCGTTTGGGACAAAAGCTTACAGCACCTGGTATTCCCAGGCGGTCTCCCATCCAAGTACTAACCAGGCCCGACCCTGCTTAGCTTCCGAGATCGGACGAGATCGGGCGTGTTCAGGGTGGTATGGCCGTAAGCGAGGGAGCCTCAGATAAATACCACATATATACATGGACAATGACTTTTCACACTGCGTCTAGAAGATTCTATGCCTGCGCTTCTCCTCTGTGCTCATCTAGTCACAGATTCATAAAAAGAAAAAGAGAAGACAAGTGCGGCAACATGTTGTTGTTGTGCTTCTGAGCTCCACCTGGTGACTGGCGTTTGGGACAAAAGCTTACAGCACCTGGTATTCCCAGGCGGTCTCCCATCCAAGTACTAACCAGGCCCGACCCTGCTTAGCTTCCGAGATCGGACGAGATCGGGCGTGTTCAGGGTGGTATGGCCTTAAGTGAGGGAGCCTCAGATAAATACCACATATATACATGGACAATGACTTTTCACACTGCGTCTAGAAGATTCTATGCCTGCGCTTCTCCTCTGTACTCATCTAGTCACAGATTCATAAAAAGAAAAAGAGAAGACAGGTGCGGCAACATGTTGTTGTTGTGCTTCTGAGCTCCACCTGGTGACTGGCGTTTGGGACAAAAGCTTACAGCACCTGGTATTCCCAGGCGGTCTCCCATCCAAGAACTAACCAGGCCCGACCCTGCTTAGCTTCCGAGATCGGACGAGATCGGGCGTGTTCAGGGTGGTATGGCCGTAAGCGAGGGAGCCTCAGATAAATAACACATATATACATGGACAATGACTTTTCACACTGCGTCTAGAAGATTCTATGCCTGCGCTTCTCCTCTGTGCTCATCTAGTCACAGATTCATAAAAAGAAAAAGAGAAGACAAGTGCGGCAACATGTTGTTGTTGTGCTTCTGAGCTCCACCTGGTGACTGGCGTTTGGGACAAAAGCTTACAGCACCTGGTATTCCCAGGCGGTCTCCCATCCAAGTACTAACCAGGCCCGACCCTGCTTAGCTTCCGAGATCGGACGAGATCGGGCGTGTTCAGGGTGGTATGGCCTTAAGCGAGGGAGCCTCAGATAAATACCACATATATACATGGACAATGACTTTTCACACTGCGTCTAGAAGATTCTATGCCTGCGCTTCTCCTCTGTACTCATCTAGTCACAGATTCACAAAAAGAAAAAGAGAAGACAAGTGCGGCAACATGTTGTTGTTGTGCTTCTGAGCTCCACCTGGTGACTGGCGTTTGGGACAAAAGCTTACAGCACCTGGTATTCCCAGGCGGTCTCCCATCCAAGTACTAACCAGGCCCGACCCTGCTTAGCTTCCGAGATCGGACGAGATCGGGCGTGTTCAGGGTGGTATGGCCGTAAGCGAGGGAGCCTCAGATAAATACCACATATATACATGGACAATGACTTTTCACACTGCGTCTAGAAGATTCTATGCCTGCGCTTCTCCTCTGTGCTCATCTAGTCACAGATTCATAAAAAGAAAAAGAGAAGACAAGTGCGGCAACATGTTGTTGTTGTGCTTCTGAGCTCCACCTGGTGACTGGCGTTTGGGACAAAAGCTTACAGCACCTGGTATTCCCAGGCGGTCTCCCATCCAAGTACTAACCAGGCCCGACCCTGCTTAGCTTCCGAGATCGGACGAGATCGGGCGTGTTCAGGGTGGTATGGCCGTAAGCGAGGGAGCCTCAGATAAATACCACATATATACATGGACAATGACTTTTCACACTGCGTCTAGAAGATTCTATGCCTGCGCTTCTCCTCTGTGCTCATCTAGTCACAGATTCATAAAAAGAAAAAGAGAAGACAAGTGCGGCAACATGTTGTTGTTGTGCTTCTGAGCTCCTCCTGGTGACTGGCGTTTGGGACAAAAGCTTACAGCACCTGGTATTCCCAGGCGGTCTCCCATCCAAGTACTAACCAGGCCCGACCCTGCTTAGCTTCCGAGATCGGACGAGATCGGGCGTGTTCAGGGTGGTATGGCCTTAAGCGAGGGAGCCTCAGATAAATACCACATATATACATGGACAATGACTTTTCACACTGCATCTAGAAGATTCTATGCCTGCGCTTCTCCTCTGTACTCATCTAGTCACAGATTCACAAAAAGAAAAAGAGAAGACAAGTGCGGCAACATGTTGTTGTTGTGCTTCTGAGCTCCACCTGGTGACTGGCGTTTGGGACAAAAGCTTACAGCACCTGGTATTCCCAGGCGGTCTCCCATCCAAGTACTAACCAGGCCCGACCCTGCTTAGCTTCCGAGATCGGACGAGATCGGGCGTGTTCAGGGTGGTATGGCCGTAAGCGAGGGAGCCTCAGATAAATACCACATATATACATGGACAATGACTTTTCACACTGCGTCTAGAAGATTCTATGCCTGCGCTTCTCCTCTGTGCTCATCTAGTCACAGATTCATAAAAAGAAAAAGAGAAGACAAGTGCGGCAACATGTTGTTGTTGTGCTTCTGAGCTCCACCTGGTGACTGGCGTTTGGGACAAAAGCTTACAGCACCTGGTATTCCCAGGCGGTCTCCCATCCAAGTACTAACCAGGCCCGACCCTGCTTAGCTTCCGAGATCGGACGAGATCGGGCGTGTTCAGGGTGGTATGGCCGTAAGCGAGGGAGCCTCAGATAAATACCACATATATACATGGACAATGACTTTTCACACTGCGTCTAGAAGATTCTATGCCTGCGCTTCTCCTCTGTGCTCATCTAGTCACAGATTCACAAAAAGAAAAAGAGAAGACAAGTGCGGCAACATGTTGTTGTTGTGCTTCTGAGCTCCACCTGGTGACTGGCGTTTGGGACAAAAGCTTACAGCACCTGGTATTCCCAGGCGGTCTCCCATCCAAGTACTAACCAGGCCCGACCCTGCTTAGCTTCCGAGATCTGACGAGATCGGGCGTGTTCAGGGTGGTATGGCCGTAAGCGAGGGGGCCTCAGATAAATACCACATATATACATGGACAATGACTTTTCACACTGCGTCTAGAAGATTCTATGCCTGCGCTTCTCCTCTGTGCTCATCTAGTCACAGATTCATAAAAAGAAAAAGAGAAGACAAGTGCGGCAACATGTTGTTGTTGTGCTTCTGAGCTCCACCTGGTGACTGGCGTTTGGGACAAAAGCTTACAGCACCTGGTATTCCCAGGCGGTCTCCCATCCAAGTACTAACCAGGCCCGACCCTGCTTAGCTTCCGAGATCGGACGAGATCGGGCGTGTTCAGGGTGGTATGGCCGTAAGCGAGGGAGCCTCAGATAAATACCACATATATACATGGACAATGACTTTTCACACTGCGTCTAGAAGATTCTATGCCTGCGCTTCTCCTCTGTGCTCATCTAGTCACAGATTCATAAAAAGAAAAAGAGAAGACAAGTGCGGCAACATGTTGTTGTTGTGCTTCTGAGCTCCACCTGGTGACTGGCGTTTGGGACAAAAGCTTACAGCACCTGGTATTCCCAGGCGGTCTCCCATCCAAGTACTAACCAGGCCCGACCCTGCTTAGCTTCCGAGATCGGACGAGATCGGGCGTGTTCAGGGTGGTATGGCCGTAAGCGAGGGAGCCTCAGATAAATACCACATATATACATGGACAATGACTTTTCACACTGCGTCTAGAAGATTCTATGCCTGCGCTTCTCCTCTGTGCTCATCTAGTCACAGATTCACAAAAAGAAAAAGAGAAGACAAGTGCGGCAACATGTTGTTGTTGTGCTTCTGAGCTCCACCTGGTGACTGGCGTTTGGGACAAAAGCTTACAGCACCTGGTATTCCCAGGCGGTCTCCCATCCAAGTACTAACCAGGCCCGACCCTGCTTAGCTTCCGAGATCGGACGAGATCGGGCGTGTTCAGGGTGGTATGGCCGTAAGCGAGGGAGCCTCAGATAAATACCACATATATACATGGACAATGACTTTTCACACTGCGTCTAGAAGATTCTATGCCTGCGCTTCTCCTCTGTGCTCATCTAGTCACAGATTCACAAAAAGAAAAAGAGAAGACAAGTGCGGCAACATGTTGTTGTTGTGCTTCTGAGCTCCACCTGGTGACTGGCGTTTGGGACAAAAGCTTACAGCACCTGGTATTCCCAGGCGGTCTCCCATCCAAGTACTAACCAGGCCCGACCCTGCTTAGCTTCCGAGATCGGACGAGATCGGGCGTGTTCAGGGTGGTATGGCCGTAAGCGAGGGGGCCTCAGATAAATACCACATATATACATGGACAATGACTTTTCACACTGCGTCTAGAAGATTCTATGCCTGCGCTTCTCCTCTGTGCTCATCTAGTCACAGATTCATAAAAAGAAAAAGAGAAGACAAGTGCGGCAACATGTTGTTGTTGTGCTTCTGAGCTCCACCTGGTGACTGGCGTTTGGGACAAAAGCTTACAGCACCTGGTATTCCCAGGCGGTCTCCCATCCAAGTACTAACCAGGCCCGACCCTGCTTAGCTTCCGAGATCGGACGAGATCGGGCGTGTTCAGGGTGGTATGGCCGTAAGCGAGGGAGCCTCAGATAAATACCACATATATACATGGACAATGACTTTTCACACTGCGTCTCGAAGATTCTATGCCTGCGCTTCTCCTCTGTGCTCATCTAGTCACAGATTCATAAAAAGAAAAAGAGAAGACAAGTGCGGCAACATGTTGTTGTTGTGCTTCTGAGCTCCACCTGGTGACTGGCGTTTGGGACAAAAGCTTACAGCACCTGGTATTCCCAGGCGGTCTCCCATCCAAGTACTAACCAGGCCCGACCCTGCTTAGCTTCCGAGATCGGACGAGATCGGGCGTGTTCAGGGTGGTATGGCCGTAAGCGAGGGAGCCTCAGATAAATACCACATATATACATGGACAATGACTTTTCACACTGCGTCTAGAAGATTCTATGCCTGCGCTTCTCCTCTGTGCTCATCTAGTCACAGATTCACAAAAAGAAAAAGAGAAGACAAGTGCGGCAACATGTTGTTGTTGTGCTTCTGAGCTCCACCTGGTGACTGGCGTTTGGGACAAAAGCTTACAGCACCTGGTATTCCCAGGCGGTCTCCCATCCAAGTACTAACCAGGCCCGACCCTGCTTAGCTTCCGAGATCGGACGAGATCGGGCGTGTTCAGGGTGGTATGGCCGTAAGCGAGGGAGCCTCAGATAAATACCACATATATACATGGACAATGACTTTTCACACTGCGTCTAGAAGATTCTATGCCTGCGCTTCTCCTCTGTGCTCATCTAGTCACAGATTCATAAAAAGAAAAAGAGAAGACAAGTGCGGCAACATGTTGTTGTTGTGCTTCTGAGCTCCACCTGGTGACTGGCGTTTGGGACAAAAGCTTACAGCACCTGGTATTCCCAGGCGGTCTCCCATCCAAGTACTAACCAGGCCCGACCCTGCTTAGCTTCCGAGATCGGACGAGATCGGGCGTGTTCAGGGTGGTATGGCCGTAAGCGAGGGAGCCTCAGATAAATACCACATATATACATGGACAATGACTTTTCACACTGCGTCTAGAAGATTCTATGCCTGCGCTTCTCCTCTGTGCTCATCTAGTCACAGATTCACAAAAAGAAAAAGAGAAGACAAGTGCGGCAACATGTTGTTGTTGTGCTTCTGAGCTCCACCTGGTGACTGGCGTTTGGGACAAAAGCTTACAGCACCTGGTATTCCCAGGCGGTCTCCCATCCAAGTACTAACCAGGCCCGACCCTGCTTAGCTTCCGAGATCGGACGAGATCGGGCGTGTTCAGGGTGGTATGGCCGTAAGCGAGGGGGCCTCAGATAAATACCACATATATACATGGACAATGACTTTTCACACTGCGTCTAGAAGATTCTATGCCTGCGCTTCTCCTCTGTGCTCATCTAGTCACAGATTCATAAAAAGAAAAAGAGAAGACAAGTGCGGCAACATGTTGTTGTTGTGCTTCTGAGCTCCACCTGGTGACTGGCGTTTGGGACAAAAGCTTACAGCACCTGGTATTCCCAGGCGGTCTCCCATCCAAGTACTAACCAGGCCCGACCCTGCTTAGCTTCCGAGATCGGACGAGATCGGGCGTGTTCAGGGTGGTATGGCCGTAAGCGAGGGAGCCTCAGATAAATACCACATATATACATGGACAATGACTTTTCACACTGCGTCTAGAAGATTCTATGCCTGCGCTTCTCCTCTGTGCTCATCTAGTCACAGATTCATAAAAAGAAAAAGAGAAGACAAGTGCGGCAACATGTTGTTGTTGTGCTTCTGAGCTCCACCTGGTGACTGGCGTTTGGGACAAAAGCTTACAGCACCTGGTATTCCCAGGCGGTCTCCCATCCAAGTACTAACCAGGCCCGACCCTGCTTAGCTTCCGAGATCGGACGAGATCGGGCGTGTTCAGGGTGGTATGGCCGTAAGCGAGGGAGCCTCAGATAAATACCACATATATACATGGACAATGACTTTTCACACTGCGTCTAGAAGATTCTATGCCTGCGCTTCTCCTCTGTGCTCATCTAGTCACAGATTCACAAAAAGAAAAAGAGAAGACAAGTGCGGCAACATGTTGTTGTTGTGCTTCTGAGCTCCACCTGGTGACTGGCGTTTGGGACAAAAGCTTACAGCACCTGGTATTCCCAGGCGGTCTCCCATCCAAGTACTAACCAGGCCCGACCCTGCTTAGCTTCCGAGATCGGACGAGATCGGGCGTGTTCAGGGTGGTATGGCCGTAAGCGAGGGAGCCTCAGATAAATACCACATATATACATGGACAATGACTTTTCACACTGCGTCTAGAAGATTCTATGCCTGCGCTTCTCCTCTGTACTCATCTAGTCACAGATTCACAAAAAGAAAAAGAGAAGACAAGTGCGGCAACATGTTGTTGTTGTGCTTCTGAGCTCCACCTGGTGACTGGCGTTTGGGACAAAAGCTTACAGCACCTGGTATTCCCAGGCGGTCTCCCATCCAAGTACTAACCAGGCCCGACCCTGCTTAGCTTCCGAGATCGGACGAGATCGGGCGTGTTCAGGGTGGTATGGCCGTAAGCGAGGGAGCCTCAGATAAATACCACATATATACATGGACAATGACTTTTCACACTGCGTCTAGAAGATTCTATGCCTGCGCTTCTCCTCTGTGCTCATCTAGTCACAGATTCATAAAAAGAAAAAGAGAAGACAAGTGCGGCAACATGTTGTTGTTGTGCTTCTGAGCTCCACCTGGTGACTGGCGTTTGGGACAAAAGCTTACAGCACCTGGTATTCCCAGGCGGTCTCCCATCCAAGTACTAACCAGGCCCGACCCTGCTTAGCTTCCGAGATCGGACGAGATCGGGCGTGTTCAGGGTGGTATGGCCGTAAGCGAGGGAGCCTCAGATAAATACCACATATATACATGGACAATGACTTTTCACACTGCGTCTAGAAGATTCTATGCCTGCGCTTCTCCTCTGTGCTCATCTAGTCACAGATTCACAAAAAGAAAAAGAGAAGACAAGTGCGGCAACATGTTGTTGTTGTGCTTCTGAGCTCCACCTGGTGACTGGCGTTTGGGACAAAAGCTTACAGCACCTGGTATTCCCAGGCGGTCTCCCATCCAAGTACTAACCAGGCCCGACCCTGCTTAGCTTCCGAGATCGGACGAGATCGGGCGTGTTCAGGGTGGTATGGCCGTAAGCGAGGGAGCCTCAGATAAATACCACATATATACATGGACAATGACTTTTCACACTGCGTCTAGAAGATTCTATGCCTGCGCTTCTCCTCTGTGCTCATCTAGTCACAGATTCATAAAAAGAAAAAGAGAAGACAAGTGCGGCAACATGTTGTTGTTGTGCTTCTGAGCTCCACCTG
>CM055195.1:21038717-21051217 GCA_029224185.1 Karalla daura
TGTTGTTGTTGTGCTTCTGAGCTCCACCTGGTGACTGGCGTTTGGGACAAAAGCTTACAGCACCTGGTATTCCCAGGCGGTCTCCCATCCAAGTACTAACCAGGCCCGACCCTGCTTAGCTTCCGAGATCGGACGAGATCGGGCGTGTTCAGGGTGGTATGGCCGTAAGCGAGGGAGCCTCAGATAAATACCACATATATACATGGACAATGACTTTTCACACTGCGTCTCGAAGATTCTATGCCTGCGCTTCTCCTCTGTGCTCATCTAGTCACAGATTCATAAAAAGAAAAAGAGAAGACAAGTGCGGCAACATGTTGTTGTTGTGCTTCTGAGCTCCACCTGGTGACTGGCGTTTGGGACAAAAGCTTACAGCACCTGGTATTCCCAGGCGGTCTCCCATCCAAGTACTAACCAGGCCCGACCCTGCTTAGCTTCCGAGATCGGACGAGATCGGGCGTGTTCAGGGTGGTATGGCCGTAAGCGAGGGAGCCTCAGATAAATACCACATATATACATGGACAATGACTTTTCACACTGCGTCTAGAAGATTCTATGCCTGCGCTTCTCCTCTGTGCTCATCTAGTCACAGATTCACAAAAAGAAAAAGAGAAGACAAGTGCGGCAACATGTTGTTGTTGTGCTTCTGAGCTCCACCTGGTGACTGGCGTTTGGGACAAAAGCTTACAGCACCTGGTATTCCCAGGCGGTCTCCCATCCAAGTACTAACCAGGCCCGACCCTGCTTAGCTTCCGAGATCGGACGAGATCGGGCGTGTTCAGGGTGGTATGGCCGTAAGCGAGGGAGCCTCAGATAAATACCACATATATACATGGACAATGACTTTTCACACTGCGTCTAGAAGATTCTATGCCTGCGCTTCTCCTCTGTGCTCATCTAGTCACAGATTCATAAAAAGAAAAAGAGAAGACAAGTGCGGCAACATGTTGTTGTTGTGCTTCTGAGCTCCACCTGGTGACTGGCGTTTGGGACAAAAGCTTACAGCACCTGGTATTCCCAGGCGGTCTCCCATCCAAGTACTAACCAGGCCCGACCCTGCTTAGCTTCCGAGATCGGACGAGATCGGGCGTGTTCAGGGTGGTATGGCCGTAAGCGAGGGAGCCTCAGATAAATACCACATATATACATGGACAATGACTTTTCACACTGCGTCTAGAAGATTCTATGCCTGCGCTTCTCCTCTGTGCTCATCTAGTCACAGATTCACAAAAAGAAAAAGAGAAGACAAGTGCGGCAACATGTTGTTGTTGTGCTTCTGAGCTCCACCTGGTGACTGGCGTTTGGGACAAAAGCTTACAGCACCTGGTATTCCCAGGCGGTCTCCCATCCAAGTACTAACCAGGCCCGACCCTGCTTAGCTTCCGAGATCGGACGAGATCGGGCGTGTTCAGGGTGGTATGGCCGTAAGCGAGGGGGCCTCAGATAAATACCACATATATACATGGACAATGACTTTTCACACTGCGTCTAGAAGATTCTATGCCTGCGCTTCTCCTCTGTGCTCATCTAGTCACAGATTCATAAAAAGAAAAAGAGAAGACAAGTGCGGCAACATGTTGTTGTTGTGCTTCTGAGCTCCACCTGGTGACTGGCGTTTGGGACAAAAGCTTACAGCACCTGGTATTCCCAGGCGGTCTCCCATCCAAGTACTAACCAGGCCCGACCCTGCTTAGCTTCCGAGATCGGACGAGATCGGGCGTGTTCAGGGTGGTATGGCCGTAAGCGAGGGAGCCTCAGATAAATACCACATATATACATGGACAATGACTTTTCACACTGCGTCTAGAAGATTCTATGCCTGCGCTTCTCCTCTGTGCTCATCTAGTCACAGATTCATAAAAAGAAAAAGAGAAGACAAGTGCGGCAACATGTTGTTGTTGTGCTTCTGAGCTCCACCTGGTGACTGGCGTTTGGGACAAAAGCTTACAGCACCTGGTATTCCCAGGCGGTCTCCCATCCAAGTACTAACCAGGCCCGACCCTGCTTAGCTTCCGAGATCGGACGAGATCGGGCGTGTTCAGGGTGGTATGGCCGTAAGCGAGGGAGCCTCAGATAAATACCACATATATACATGGACAATGACTTTTCACACTGCGTCTAGAAGATTCTATGCCTGCGCTTCTCCTCTGTGCTCATCTAGTCACAGATTCACAAAAAGAAAAAGAGAAGACAAGTGCGGCAACATGTTGTTGTTGTGCTTCTGAGCTCCACCTGGTGACTGGCGTTTGGGACAAAAGCTTACAGCACCTGGTATTCCCAGGCGGTCTCCCATCCAAGTACTAACCAGGCCCGACCCTGCTTAGCTTCCGAGATCGGACGAGATCGGGCGTGTTCAGGGTGGTATGGCCGTAAGCGAGGGAGCCTCAGATAAATACCACATATATACATGGACAATGACTTTTCACACTGCGTCTAGAAGATTCTATGCCTGCGCTTCTCCTCTGTACTCATCTAGTCACAGATTCACAAAAAGAAAAAGAGAAGACAAGTGCGGCAACATGTTGTTGTTGTGCTTCTGAGCTCCACCTGGTGACTGGCGTTTGGGACAAAAGCTTACAGCACCTGGTATTCCCAGGCGGTCTCCCATCCAAGTACTAACCAGGCCCGACCCTGCTTAGCTTCCGAGATCGGACGAGATCGGGCGTGTTCAGGGTGGTATGGCCGTAAGCGAGGGAGCCTCAGATAAATACCACATATATACATGGACAATGACTTTTCACACTGCGTCTAGAAGATTCTATGCCTGCGCTTCTCCTCTGTGCTCATCTAGTCACAGATTCATAAAAAGAAAAAGAGAAGACAAGTGCGGCAACATGTTGTTGTTGTGCTTCTGAGCTCCACCTGGTGACTGGCGTTTGGGACAAAAGCTTACAGCACCTGGTATTCCCAGGCGGTCTCCCATCCAAGTACTAACCAGGCCCGACCCTGCTTAGCTTCCGAGATCGGACGAGATCGGGCGTGTTCAGGGTGGTATGGCCGTAAGCGAGGGAGCCTCAGATAAATACCACATATATACATGGACAATGACTTTTCACACTGCGTCTAGAAGATTCTATGCCTGCGCTTCTCCTCTGTGCTCATCTAGTCACAGATTCACAAAAAGAAAAAGAGAAGACAAGTGCGGCAACATGTTGTTGTTGTGCTTCTGAGCTCCACCTGGTGACTGGCGTTTGGGACAAAAGCTTACAGCACCTGGTATTCCCAGGCGGTCTCCCATCCAAGTACTAACCAGGCCCGACCCTGCTTAGCTTCCGAGATCGGACGAGATCGGGCGTGTTCAGGGTGGTATGGCCGTAAGCGAGGGAGCCTCAGATAAATACCACATATATACATGGACAATGACTTTTCACACTGCGTCTAGAAGATTCTATGCCTGCGCTTCTCCTCTGTGCTCATCTAGTCACAGATTCATAAAAAGAAAAAGAGAAGACAAGTGCGGCAACATGTTGTTGTTGTGCTTCTGAGCTCCACCTGGTGACTGGCGTTTGGGACAAAAGCTTACAGCACCTGGTATTCCCAGGCGGTCTCCCATCCAAGTACTAACCAGGCCCGACCCTGCTTAGCTTCCGAGATCGGACGAGATCGGGCGTGTTCAGGGTGGTATGGCCGTAAGCGAGGGAGCCTCAGATAAATACCACATATATACATGGACAATGACTTTTCACACTGCGTCTAGAAGATTCTATGCCTGCGCTTCTCCTCTGTGCTCATCTAGTCACAGATTCACAAAAAGAAAAAGAGAAGACAAGTGCGGCAACATGTTGTTGTTGTGCTTCTGAGCTCCACCTGGTGACTGGCGTTTGGGACAAAAGCTTACAGCACCTGGTATTCCCAGGCGGTCTCCCATCCAAGTACTAACCAGGCCCGACCCTGCTTAGCTTCCGAGATCGGACGAGATCGGGCGTGTTCAGGGTGGTATGGCCGTAAGCGAGGGAGCCTCAGATAAATACCACATATATACATGGACAATGACTTTTCACACTGCGTCTAGAAGATTCTATGCCTGCGCTTCTCCTCTGTGCTCATCTAGTCACAGATTCATAAAAAGAAAAAGAGAAGACAAGTGCGGCAACATGTTGTTGTTGTGCTTCTGAGCTCCACCTGGTGACTGGCGTTTGGGACAAAAGCTTACAGCACCTGGTATTCCCAGGCGGTCTCCCATCCAAGTACTAACCAGGCCCGACCCTGCTTAGCTTCCGAGATCGGACGAGATCGGGCGTGTTCAGGGTGGTATGGCCGTAAGCGAGGGAGCCTCAGATAAATACCACATATATACATGGACAATGACTTTTCACACTGCGTCTAGAAGATTCTGTGCCTGCGCTTCTCCTCTGTACTCATCTAGTCACAGATTCACAAAAAGAAAAAGAGAAGACAAGTGCGGCAACATGTTGTTGTTGTGCTTCTGAGCTCCACCTGGTGACTGGCGTTTGGGACAAAAGCTTACAGCACCTGGTATTCCCAGGCGGTCTCCCATCCAAGTACTAACCAGGCCCGACCCTGCTTAGCTTCCGAGATCGGACGAGATCGGGCGTGTTCAGGGTGGTATGGCCGTAAGCGAGGGAGCCTCAGATAAATACCACATATATACATGGACAATGACTTTTCACACTGCGTCTAGAAGATTCTATGCCTGCGCTTCTCCTCTGTGCTCATCTAGTCACAGATTCATAAAAAGAAAAAGAGAAGACAAGTGCGGCAACATGTTGTTGTTGTGCTTCTGAGCTCCACCTGGTGACTGGCGTTTGGGACAAAAGCTTACAGCACCTGGTATTCCCAGGCGGTCTCCCATCCAAGTACTAACCAGGCCCGACCCTGCTTAGCTTCCGAGATCGGACGAGATCGGGCGTGTTCAGGGTGGTATGGCCGTAAGCGAGGGAGCCTCAGATAAATACCACATATATACATGGACAATGACTTTTCACACTGCGTCTAGAAGATTCTGTGCCTGCGCTTCTCCTCTGTACTCATCTAGTCACAGATTCACAAAAAGAAAAAGAGAAGACAAGTGCGGCAACATGTTGTTGTTGTGCTTCTGAGCTCCACCTGGTGACTGGCGTTTGGGACAAAAGCTTACAGCACCTGGTATTCCCAGGCGGTCTCCCATCCAAGTACTAACCAGGCCCGACCCTGCTTAGCTTCCGAGATCGGACGAGATCGGGCGTGTTCAGGGTGGTATGGCCGTAAGCGAGGGAGCCTCAGATAAATACCACATATATACATGGACAATGACTTTTCACACTGCGTCTAGAAGATTCTATGCCTGCGCTTCTCCTCTGTGCTCATCTAGTCACAGATTCATAAAAAGAAAAAGAGAAGACAAGTGCGGCAACATGTTGTTGTTGTGCTTCTGAGCTCCACCTGGTGACTGGCGTTTGGGACAAAAGCTTACAGCACCTGGTATTCCCAGGCGGTCTCCCATCCAAGTACTAACCAGGCCCGACCCTGCTTAGCTTCCGAGATCGGACGAGATCGGGCGTGTTCAGGGTGGTATGGCCGTAAGCGAGGGAGCCTCAGATAAATACCACATATATACATGGACAATGACTTTTCACACTGCGTCTAGAAGATTCTGTGCCTGCGCTTCTCCTCTGTACTCATCTAGTCACAGATTCACAAAAAGAAAAAGAGAAGACAAGTGCGGCAACATGTTGTTGTTGTGCTTCTGAGCTCCACCTGGTGACTGGCGTTTGGGACAAAAGCTTACAGCACCTGGTATTCCCAGGCGGTCTCCCATCCAAGTACTAACCAGGCCCGACCCTGCTTAGCTTCCGAGATCGGACGAGATCGGGCGTGTTCAGGGTGGTATGGCCGTAAGCGAGGGAGCCTCAGATAAATACCACATATATACATGGACAATGACTTTTCACACTGCGTCTAGAAGATTCTATGCCTGCGCTTCTCCTCTGTGCTCATCTAGTCACAGATTCACAAAAAGAAAAAGAGAAGACAAGTGCGGCAACATGTTGTTGTTGTGCTTCTGAGCTCCACCTGGTGACTGGCGTTTGGGACAAAAGCTTACAGCACCTGGTATTCCCAGGCGGTCTCCCATCCAAGTACTAACCAGGCCCGACCCTGCTTAGCTTCCGAGATCGGACGAGATCGGGCGTGTTCAGGGTGGTATGGCCGTAAGCGAGGGAGCCTCAGATAAATACCACATATATACATGGACAATGACTTTTCACACTGCGTCTAGAAGATTCTATGCCTGCGCTTCTCCTCTGTGCTCATCTAGTCACAGATTCATAAAAAGAAAAAGAGAAGACAAGTGCGGCAACATGTTGTTGTTGTGCTTCTGAGCTCCACCTGGTGACTGGCGTTTGGGACAAAAGCTTACAGCACCTGGTATTCCCAGGCGGTCTCCCATCCAAGTACTAACCAGGCCCGACCCTGCTTAGCTTCCGAGATCGGGCGTGTTCAGGGTGGTATGGCCGTAAGCGAGGGAGCCTCAGATAAATACCACATATATACATGGACAATGACTTTTCACACTGCGTCTAGAAGATTCTGTGCCTGCGCTTCTCCTCTGTACTCATCTAGTCACAGATTCACAAAAAGAAAAAGAGAAGACAAGTGCGGCAACATGTTGTTGTTGTGCTTCTGAGCTCCACCTGGTGACTGGCGTTTGGGACAAAAGCTTACAGCACCTGGTATTCCCAGGCGGTCTCCCATCCAAGTACTAACCAGGCCCGACCCTGCTTAGCTTCCGAGATCGGACGAGATCGGGCGTGTTCAGGGTGGTATGGCCGTAAGCGAGGGAGCCTCAGATAAATACCACATATATACATGGACAATGACTTTTCACACTGCGTCTAGAAGATTCTATGCCTGCGCTTCTCCTCTGTGCTCATCTAGTCACAGATTCATAAAAAGAAAAAGAGAAGACAAGTGCGGCAACATGTTGTTGTTGTGCTTCTGAGCTCCACCTGGTGACTGGCGTTTGGGACAAAAGCTTACAGCACCTGGTATTCCCAGGCGGTCTCCCATCCAAGTACTAACCAGGCCCGACCCTGCTTAGCTTCCGAGATCGGACGAGATCGGGCGTGTTCAGGGTGGTATGGCCGTAAGCGAGGGAGCCTCAGATAAATACCACATATATACATGGACAATGACTTTTCACACTGCGTCTAGAAGATTCTGTGCCTGCGCTTCTCCTCTGTACTCATCTAGTCACAGATTCACAAAAAGAAAAAGAGAAGACAAGTGCGGCAACATGTTGTTGTTGTGCTTCTGAGCTCCACCTGGTGACTGGCGTTTGGGACAAAAGCTTACAGCACCTGGTATTCCCAGGCGGTCTCCCATCCAAGTACTAACCAGGCCCGACCCTGCTTAGCTTCCGAGATCGGACAAGATCGGGCGTGTTCAGGGTGGTATGGCCGTAAGCGAGGGAGCCTCAGATAAATACCACATATATACATGGACAATGACTTTTCACACTGCGTCTAGAAGATTCTATGCCTGCGCTTCTCCTCTGTGCTCATCTAGTCACAGATTCATAAAAAGAAAAAGAGAAGACAAGTGCGGCAACATGTTGTTGTTGTGCTTCTGAGCTCCACCTGGTGACTGGCGTTTGGGACAAAAGCTTACAGCACCTGGTATTCCCAGGCGGTCTCCCATCCAAGTACTAACCAGGCCCGACCCTGCTTAGCTTCCGAGATCGGACGAGATCGGGCGTGTTCAGGGTGGTATGGCCGTAAGCGAGGGAGCCTCAGATAAATACCACATATATACATGGACAATGACTTTTCACACTGCGTCTAGAAGATTCTATGCCTGCGCTTCTCCTCTGTGCTCATCTAGTCACAGATTCATAAAAAGAAAAAGAGAAGACAAGTGCGGCAACATGTTGTTGTTGTGCTTCTGAGCTCCACCTGGTGACTGGCGTTTGGGACAAAAGCTTACAGCACCTGGTATTCCCAGGCGGTCTCCCATCCAAGTACTAACCAGGCCCGACCCTGCTTAGCTTCCGAGATCGGGCGTGTTCAGGGTGGTATGGCCGTAAGCGAGGGAGCCTCAGATAAATACCACATATATACATGGACAATGACTTTTCACACTGCGTCTAGAAGATTCTGTGCCTGCGCTTCTCCTCTGTACTCATCTAGTCACAGATTCACAAAAAGAAAAAGAGAAGACAAGTGCGGCAACATGTTGTTGTTGTGCTTCTGAGCTCCACCTGGTGACTGGCGTTTGGGACAAAAGCTTACAGCACCTGGTATTCCCAGGCGGTCTCCCATCCAAGTACTAACCAGGCCCGACCCTGCTTAGCTTCCGAGATCGGACGAGATCGGGCGTGTTCAGGGTGGTATGGCCGTAAGCGAGGGAGCCTCAGATAAATACCACATATATACATGGACAATGACTTTTCACACTGCGTCTAGAAGATTCTATGCCTGCGCTTCTCCTCTGTGCTCATCTAGTCACAGATTCATAAAAAGAAAAAGAGAAGACAAGTGCGGCAACATGTTGTTGTTGTGCTTCTGAGCTCCACCTGGTGACTGGCGTTTGGGACAAAAGCTTACAGCACCTGGTATTCCCAGGCGGTCTCCCATCCAAGTACTAACCAGGCCCGACCCTGCTTAGCTTCCGAGATCGGACGAGATCGGGCGTGTTCAGGGTGGTATGGCCGTAAGCGAGGGAGCCTCAGATAAATACCACATATATACATGGACAATGACTTTTCACACTGCGTCTAGAAGATTCTGTGCCTGCGCTTCTCCTCTGTACTCATCTAGTCACAGATTCACAAAAAGAAAAAGAGAAGACAAGTGCGGCAACATGTTGTTGTTGTGCTTCTGAGCTCCACCTGGTGACTGGCGTTTGGGACAAAAGCTTACAGCACCTGGTATTCCCAGGCGGTCTCCCATCCAAGTACTAACCAGGCCCGACCCTGCTTAGCTTCCGAGATCGGACAAGATCGGGCGTGTTCAGGGTGGTATGGCCGTAAGCGAGGGAGCCTCAGATAAATACCACATATATACATGGACAATGACTTTTCACACTGCGTCTAGAAGATTCTATGCCTGCGCTTCTCCTCTGTGCTCATCTAGTCACAGATTCATAAAAAGAAAAAGAGAAGACAAGTGCGGCAACATGTTGTTGTTGTGCTTCTGAGCTCCACCTGGTGACTGGCGTTTGGGACAAAAGCTTACAGCACCTGGTATTCCCAGGCGGTCTCCCATCCAAGTACTAACCAGGCCCGACCCTGCTTAGCTTCCGAGATCGGACGAGATCGGGCGTGTTCAGGGTGGTATGGCCGTAAGCGAGGGAGCCTCAGATAAATACCACATATATACATGGACAATGACTTTTCACACTGCGTCTAGAAGATTCTGTGCCTGCGCTTCTCCTCTGTACTCATCTAGTCACAGATTCACAAAAAGAAAAAGAGAAGACAAGTGCGGCAACATGTTGTTGTTGTGCTTCTGAGCTCCACCTGGTGACTGGCGTTTGGGACAAAAGCTTACAGCACCTGGTATTCCCAGGCGGTCTCCCATCCAAGTACTAACCAGGCCCGACCCTGCTTAGCTTCCGAGATCGGACGAGATCGGGCGTGTTCAGGGTGGTATGGCCGTAAGCGAGGGAGCCTCAGATAAATACCACATATATACATGGACAATGACTTTTCACACTGCGTCTAGAAGATTCTATGCCTGCGCTTCTCCTCTGTGCTCATCTAGTCACAGATTCATAAAAAGAAAAAGAGAAGACAAGTGCGGCAACATGTTGTTGTTGTGCTTCTGAGCTCCACCTGGTGACTGGCGTTTGGGACAAAAGCTTACAGCACCTGGTATTCCCAGGCGGTCTCCCATCCAAGTACTAACCAGGCCCGACCCTGCTTAGCTTCCGAGATCGGACGAGATCGGGCGTGTTCAGGGTGGTATGGCCGTAAGCGAGGGAGCCTCAGATAAATACCACATATATACATGGACAATGACTTTTCACACTGCGTCTAGAAGATTCTGTGCCTGCGCTTCTCCTCTGTACTCATCTAGTCACAGATTCACAAAAAGAAAAAGAGAAGACAAGTGCGGCAACATGTTGTTGTTGTGCTTCTGAGCTCCACCTGGTGACTGGCGTTTGGGACAAAAGCTTACAGCACCTGGTATTCCCAGGCGGTCTCCCATCCAAGTACTAACCAGGCCCGACCCTGCTTAGCTTCCGAGATCGGACGAGATCGGGCGTGTTCAGGGTGGTATGGCCGTAAGCGAGGGAGCCTCAGATAAATACCACATATATACATGGACAATGACTTTTCACACTGCGTCTAGAAGATTCTATGCCTGCGCTTCTCCTCTGTGCTCATCTAGTCACAGATTCATAAAAAGAAAAAGAGAAGACAAGTGCGGCAACATGTTGTTGTTGTGCTTCTGAGCTCCACCTGGTGACTGGCGTTTGGGACAAAAGCTTACAGCACCTGGTATTCCCAGGCGGTCTCCCATCCAAGTACTAACCAGGCCCGACCCTGCTTAGCTTCCGAGATCGGACGAGATCGGGCGTGTTCAGGGTGGTATGGCCGTAAGCGAGGGAGCCTCAGATAAATACCACATATATACATGGACAATGACTTTTCACACTGCGTCTAGAAGATTCTGTGCCTGCGCTTCTCCTCTGTACTCATCTAGTCACAGATTCACAAAAAGAAAAAGAGAAGACAAGTGCGGCAACATGTTGTTGTTGTGCTTCTGAGCTCCACCTGGTGACTGGCGTTTGGGACAAAAGCTTACAGCACCTGGTATTCCCAGGCGGTCTCCCATCCAAGTACTAACCAGGCCCGACCCTGCTTAGCTTCCGAGATCGGACGAGATCGGGCGTGTTCAGGGTGGTATGGCCGTAAGCGAGGGAGCCTCAGATAAATACCACATATATACATGGACAATGACTTTTCACACTGCGTCTAGAAGATTCTATGCCTGCGCTTCTCCTCTGTGCTCATCTAGTCACAGATTCACAAAAAGAAAAAGAGAAGACAAGTGCGGCAACATGTTGTTGTTGTGCTTCTGAGCTCCACCTGGTGACTGGCGTTTGGGACAAAAGCTTACAGCACCTGGTATTCCCAGGCGGTCTCCCATCCAAGTACTAACCAGGCCCGACCCTGCTTAGCTTCCGAGATCGGACGAGATCGGGCGTGTTCAGGGTGGTATGGCCGTAAGCGAGGGAGCCTCAGATAAATACCACATATATACATGGACAATGACTTTTCACACTGCGTCTAGAAGATTCTATGCCTGCGCTTCTCCTCTGTGCTCATCTAGTCACAGATTCATAAAAAGAAAAAGAGAAGACAAGTGCGGCAACATGTTGTTGTTGTGCTTCTGAGCTCCACCTGGTGACTGGCGTTTGGGACAAAAGCTTACAGCACCTGGTATTCCCAGGCGGTCTCCCATCCAAGTACTAACCAGGCCCGACCCTGCTTAGCTTCCGAGATCGGACGAGATCGGGCGTGTTCAGGGTGGTATGGCCTTAAGCGAGGGAGCCTCAGATAAATACCACATATATACATGGACAATGACTTTTCACACTGCGTCTAGAAGATTCTATGCCTGCGCTTCTCCTCTGTACTCATCTAGTCACAGATTCACAAAAAGAAAAAGAGAAGACAAGTGCGGCAACATGTTGTTGTTGTGCTTCTGAGCTCCACCTGGTGACTGGCGTTTGGGACAAAAGCTTACAGCACCTGGTATTCCCAGGCGGTCTCCCATCCAAGTACTAACCGGGCCCGACCCTGCTTAGCTTCCGAGATCGGACGAGATCGGGCGTGTTCAGGGTGGTATGGCCGTAAGCGAATGAGCCTCAGATAAATACCACATATATACATGGACAATGACTTTTCACACTGCGTCTAGAAGATTCTATGCCTGCGCTTCTCCTCTGTGCTCATCTAGTCACAGATTCATAAAAAGAAAAAGAGAAGACAAGTGCGGCAACATGTTGTTGTTGTGCTTCTGAGCTCCACCTGGTGACTGGCGTTTGGGACAAAAGCTTACAGCACCTGGTATTCCCAGGCGGTCTCCCATCCAAGTACTAACCAGGCCCGACCCTGCTTAGCTTCCGAGATCGGACGAGATCGGGAGTGTTCAGGGTGGTATGGCCGTAAGCGAGGGAGCCTCAGATAAATACCACATATATACATGGACAATGACTTTTCACACTGCGTCTAGAAGATTCTATGCCTGCGCTTCTCCTCTGTGCTCATCTAGTCACAGATTCATAAAAAGAAAAAGAGAAGACAAGTGCGGCAACATGTTGTTGTTGTGCTTCTGAGCTCCACCTGGTGACTGGCGTTTGGGACAAAAGCTTACAGCACCTGGTATTCCCAGGCGGTCTCCCATCCAAGTACTAACCAGGCCCGACCCTGCTTAGCTTCCGAGATCGGACGAGATCGGGAGTGTTCAGGGTGGTATGGCCGTAAGCGAGGGAGCCTCAGATAAATACCACATATATACATGGACAATGACTTTTCACACTGCGTCTAGAAG